>CAUYQG010073333.1:0-28900 GCA_963574415.1 Tarsius wallacei | reverse complement strand
AGTGGGCTACCTGCAAGTAACCTAGCCACATTCTTTCAACAAAATGGCTGTCTAAACTTATATTTCTAAAACTATATTCTACAATTTACACCTTACTCAACTTCAATAAATCCTAAAATCAAGACCCAGAAGCCTGTGACCAGTACTAAGGCTCTTAGATGTGACCCGAGTTTGAACTGTAAGTTGTGAAAGCCAAAACCACAGTTTGTGGAAGCCTAATGCTCAGTGGGCCTCTGTGGCCAGCTCCCAACAATCCTCAGTTTTTACCTGTATGAGAAAGACTTTATTTCTTATTATAATGGTAGCTTTGCTGGGCATAGTATTCTTGACTACCAACTTTTTTCTTTGAGCACTTTGAACATATGTCACACTTCTGGGTCTGGCCAGCATCATGACACTGCAGCCTTCTCAGTGTGCATGAGGAGATATCAGTGGAGCTCCAGAGATGTGGAGATATGCAGAGGCTGTTGGACTCTGTAGCAGGATGTATTCTGGTTGGAGTTGGGCTCCCAAAATTTTGCTGCATTGCAGCTGCTTGTGTGTGACCTGGCACGCACACACACACATACTGTTCTTCTCAAAAAAAGCACCATCTTACAGAATCCAGGCAGCTCCTTATACTAGTTTCAGGAAAGGCCAAGTGCCTCTCCACAGTTAGGATTTCAGGAATCTGCAGTGGAAATATGGACTACTGAGATTTCTCACTTACCTTTCTTCTGAAATGGAGAATTCTTTCTGGCTCCAAGCTGATTCTGGCCAGGAAGATTTCTTCACTGTCCTATCTTTCCATACCCAAGAGGTTCTTTGTCTCTTTCAAGAGTAATTCCAGTGTGCTATTTTAAATGCTTTGGTCCTTCATTGTGGAGAAAGGGGGGTGTCAGATGCCCCTGGAAGGCCATCTTGAAGCCCCCTTCTCATTCATAATTGTTTTTTTACTCCTGATTCTGTTAATGTGATATATCACATTTATTGATTTGCTTATGTTGCATATGCCGAGCCAAGCTTTTGTCCCATGAATAAATTTAACCTGATCATGCTGTATGTTCTTTTAATGTGCTATTAAATTCTAGTTGCCAGTATTTTGTTTAGACCTTCCACATTTATGGTCATCAGGGATATTGCCCTGTAATTTTCTTTTCTCAGAATGTCCTTGGCTGGTTTCGGTATAAGTATGTTTACCTTGTAAAATGAGTTTTAAAAATTCCCTCCTTCAGGAACTCAAATTATTCTACAAAAAAGATACCTGCACACGTATGTTTGTTGCAGCTCTATTCACAAGAGTAAAAAACATGGAACTAACCGTGTTGCTCATCGAAGCTGGACTGGATAAAAAATGTGGTACATATACACAATGGAATATTATGCAGCCATAAAGAACAAATATACGGACTTTGAAGCAACTTGGATGGATATATCACAGAAACAAAGAACAGAGTTCCATATGTTCTCACTCATAAGCGGACCTTGAACAATTATAATGCTATAAGAAAGCGAATGGCATTAGTGGGACACTGTCAGGGGAGGTGGGGTGGGATTGACAGTTGAGGGAAACTGTTAGGGGAGGGAGGGGCATACCTCATCAACACGGGTAACTGCATGATCAATGTTTATATACCTAACCCTGAATTGTACCCCACATCTTTATAATAAAAATTTTAAAATAAAAAATAAAATAAAATAAACAGTTCCTCCTTCCCATTTTTTGAAAGAATTTGATAGAGATTGAAGTTAATTTTTTGGCAATGGTTGGTAGAATTCACCCATGAAGCTATCTCTTCCTTAGATTTTCTTTGGGGAGTGATTATTATTGATTAGTTTTCTTGCTCATTATTGATCTGTTCACATTTTATAATTTTTTATGATTAAGTTTATTTCAGTTATATGTTTCTAAATATTTATCTGTTTCTTCCTAGGTTCTCCAATTTGTTGGTTTATAGTTGTTCATAGTAGTCTGTTATGATCCTTTGTATTTCAGTAGTATCTGTGGTAATGTCTTCTCTCACATTTATAATGCTTTTTTATTTTGTTTTCTCTCTTTTCTTTTTTTTTCTTCCTACCTCCCATCACTCCTCTCCTTTCTTTTCTTTTTAATCTAGCCTAAAGTTCATCATTTTATCTTTTCAAAAACAAACTCTGAGGTGCGTTGATCTTCTCTACTGTCTTTCTAGTCTCAATTTTATTTAATTTTGTTCTAACCTTCATTATAACTGACCTTCTACTAAATTTGAGCTTAGCGCTTTCATCTTTTTCTAGTGCTTTGAGATATAAAGTTAGATTGTTTACTTTTTGTTTGTTTGTTTTGTTTTGTTTTGTTTTTTTGAGTTGGAGTCTCGCTCTGTCACCCAGACTGGAGTGCAGTGGCCGCTCCGCAGCCTCGACCCGCTGGGCTCCGGCAATTCTTCTGCCTCAGCCTCCCGAGTAGCCGGAATTACAGGCACGCGCTACCATGCCCGGCTGATTTTTTGATTTATTGTAGAGATGAGGTCTCACCACACAATTATATTATTATTATTGCTATTAAACTGTCATTTATTGAGCATTAACTACGTTCCTAGTATTATTCTAGGTTCTTATATGCATTATCTCATTTAATAGCAAAATAACTCTACAAAGAAGGTACTTATTTCACACATGAGAAAGATGAGGTTTTGAATAATTCAGTGGATTGACCCAATGATTCACAGAACTTGGCCCAAAATTGCCCAGTTCCAAAAACCAGTAGTGGCCCTAGTATTTTGACACCTGAAACAGATCGTTTTTTAAAAACTTCTACCTCTTTACAGCAAAATTATTTTCAATTATTACCATAAAATAATCATTATTTTATTTAGCCATCCTTTAGTTTTAAAACAATTAGCAATTCAAATGAAGTGTACATTTCAATTTTGAGCATATTATTCAAAATAAGTAGAATATCACAGATATGCACTAAACTTAACACACACAAAAAAAATCACACCTCGTGGTACATACTCTGTCTTACTGTTTCAAATATCCAGCACAAATAAAACTTCCAAACGGTCATTCAGACTGATAGAAATGACACAGCTTAGATTTTGTTTCTTCATCTTCACAATCACTAAGCAATCGTCATTTATTTCCAATCTTCTGTTTAAACACAGGAATAGGTGGAGCTACAGGTGTTAGAAACACAAAGCGCATCTGAAACGAGCACAAAAGACTCCAAACCACTACAAACTTACTCTCAAAACCACACATGCAACTGAGTCCTTGTGTCCTGAGCACCGACTATACAAATAGGAGTTCTCTGAATTAAACTCTATGTAGAAGACAACACTCATTAAAGGAAAAGACATCATAATGTGTTAATGTGAAACTGGTATATTATTAAGTTATCCTTGTAATTGTTTAAAACTTATAAAAACAAAACATTTTCTCGAGAAGCATTTTGTCACTGACTTGTTGAGAATTGCACATTCATGGTGATAATAAAGAGTGCTGACTTCTAATTGGCTTTATTATTGGTTTTAAGTCCTCTACGGACCATGCACCTCAGCCTCACCAGCACCTGAAACCAATCCCCTCCACTCCCACCGGCAACCCCTTCACCCTTGGCAAATCACTTCCAAAGGCTGCTTTTTCCCCTTACCCGCCACCCCCCCACCGTCCTGTTTGTGTTCTCTACTATTCCAGCTCTTTCCTACTTGTCCTTAAACATGTACAAATCCCCAAATGATAGAAAAACCAGTTCTTCTCCAACGTGGAGCCCTATAAAGACCATTTAGAAGAAAAGCATAACTCCTGGCCTCACCTATCTTGAAAACCCACCATGAGAAAAAGCTGCTTCATTGTAGCTGCTAGACAAAAATATACTAGAATACTCTGGAAAAGTGGTAAAAATCATTATATTCACTGTTTATATAATGTAAAAAAAAATCATCATGTTCTTTGCTAGTGATTGAACAGTATCCCAGAATCCATGTGAAAATATAGCCTAATATACATGAAATGGAGTATAAAGAGAAGGTGAAATGGAAAGGGCAGGAATTAAAAGGGATTTAGAACAATTCGGGTTGCCGGGCTTGGTGGTTCAGCCTGTAATCCCATGCTTTGGGAGGCCGACGTGAGTGAATTGCCTGAGTCCGCGGGTTCGAGACCCGCCTGGGCAACTTGGCGAGACCTCATCTCTACAATAAATCAAAAAATTAGCCAGGCGTGGTAGCGCACACCTGTAGTTCCAGCTACTTGGAAGGCTGAGGTGGAAGGATCGCCGGAGTCCAGCAGGTCGAGGCTGCGGTGGCCGGAGACATGCCACTGCACTCCAGTCTGGGCAACTGAGTGAGACTCCAACTCAAAAAAAAAAAGAATAATTCAGGTTAGCTAGGAGGATTTTGTAAGAAAAAAAAATTTTGCTTAAATTATTTTTATACATTATATGGTATCATATATGCATATTCTATAGGTTAGAGAAAATTCCTGGCATTTATATGATCTCAATAAATATTTCATAGACAAGTGAATTTGTAAAATAAATATTATTTATATAGAGTCAGAGTATTTTGTCATCTGTAACTTTCTCCTAATATGATTCACCTAAATTGCAGCCAAATTATAATATTTGTCCTTAGGGAAATCTAATCTCTTGGCAATCTTCTTTACTAATCTTCATTAATCCCCACAGTAAATTGAGATTAGTTAATAGCCCATTAACTTGCCTATTTTGAAAACAGCAACACTGAAACACAGTGACAGGGAGTAATTCCCCTGAGTGCCTCAGGGAGTATGAAAAGAAAGGTGAGGGTGGGTCCCTAAGACTTGCTGTCACCAGCTAGGAATGGAGCTCAAGAGTCAAGAATCTTAGAAGTGCCTCCAAAACCATCCAATGCTGTGTCCCACCAGAGCCTTCAGCCTCTATTGGCAACACCTCCAAGAATAACAGTGACCTCATTACCTCCTGAGTTGGATCATCTTACTTTTGGACATCTGTAACTGGTTTTATTATTATTATTATTATTATTATTATTATTATTATTATTATTATTATTCCTCATGTCACGCTAAACTCTATTGCTTGATATATTCTCATCATTTTAAAACTGAACAGAACAAATCTAGTCTCTCTTCCACCTGACCTACCTACAAAAATATGAAGGCAGCAAGTACCTCCCATCTCCCAGCTGACTGACCCATCTCCTTCAACTCTTCCTCAGGTGACATGGTCTCAGGTTCAATCACAACCCCAGCCACCAGCCTTGTCATAACTTTCCCATGCAGGAGGGAACCCTTAGTGGTTAAAGGCATAAGTTCTTTAAAACCTATGCCAGAGAATCTCTGCTCTAGATCTTCCTAGCCATGTCAACTTGCAAATCATTTCCTAACAACCAAAGTGATCTTATGGTTGAGGGTCTACTAATTTAGAAAATATCCTGCAAAGCATAAAATATAAAGTGGCTCTTTAGCAGCGAAGGTGAAGAGTGAAGCTCTGGTCAGAGGCCACCACCTTATTAAGAGAAGAAAAAGGTTTTCTTTCTCTAAAAAAAAAAGTTATGTGATTACTACATAAATAACACTAGAGGCCAGGTAACATGGCTCACCCCTGTAATCCCAGCACTTTGGGAGGCCATGGTGGGCAAATGAGCACAGGTGTTTGAGACCAGCTTGGGCAACATGGCAAAACCTCGTCTCTAAAAAAAATAAATAAGTCAAAAACTTATCTGGGTGCGGCAGCATGCCTGTAGTCCTAGCTACTCAGTATGCTGCAGTGGGTGGAAGGACCGCGTGAGCCCAAGAGGTCAAGGCTGCTATGAGCCATGATCATCTTGATTATGCCACTACACTCCAGCCTGGGTGATAAAAGTGAGACTCCAATTCAAAAAAAAAAAAGAAAGCTGGGTTCGGTGGCTCAGCCTGTAATCCCATGCTTTGGGAGCCTGAGGTGAGTGGATTGCCTGAGCCCGCGGGTTCGAGACCCGTTTGGGCAACTTGGCGAGACCTCATCTCTACAATAAATCAAAAAATCAGTCGGGCGTGGTAGTGCATGCCTGTAATTCTGGCTACTCAGAAGGCTAAGGTGGAAGGATCGCCAGAGCCCAGCAGGTCGAGGCTGCAGTGGCCGGGAGCGGCCACTGTACTCCAGTCTGGCAACAGAATGACACTCCAACTAAAAAAAAAAAAAAAAAAAAAAACATAAAAATAAATAACCCTAGAGTGATATTAATGAAAATTATACATCCTGAATGTCATGTCACCAAGAAAATCCTTTTTATGTTTCTGTTTTTCCCACCAATTCTTGCTCACGTGTGTAAATATATTTACATTTTGTAATCATAATATAAATATAATTTTGGATTTAACATGTTAAATCTAACATTATATTGTAAGTTTTATCCACTTGTTTCCTGATCTTCACTGTTAGAATTATAATGTATATATAAATCTCTCAGAATAAATAGATAATAATTTACTTAATTCATTGTTATAAGGCTTTTTTCCTATTATAACACTTTTTAATTTCCAAAATCTCTAGAATCATTTTCTTGGGACAAAGAACCATTATCCCCATTTTATAAATTACTGGATCCAAAAAGAAAAGTATTTTTTATGGATCAAAAAATATTCTGACAATGAAAACTATTGTTTAAATGGACTGATTGGGAGTCTACTATGTGTGGACTCTGTCCTGGGGGATTTAAGAATAGAGCTCAATCTAACACTCAATGGAAATTAAGAGGAAAGTGTTGCTTAATCCTTGTGGTGAAGATGAGAAAACAGAGGTTTACAGAAATGACATAATTTGTCTGAAGTCATTTAGTTAGAAACACTGAGAGACAACATAATCAATTTAGAGGTTACAGATATGAACTCAAGTCTTTCCAGCTTTAGGACACACACTCTTAACCTCTGTCCAGAACTGTCTTACCAGGTGAGCTGCCACTCACCAGAAAATCAAGAAGTATAGAAATAACCATCAGTCCAGCATGCTGTAGAGGAAATAGCAGGACAAATACCTCATACATCACAGGGGTCAATAAGTAGTGGTTAAATTGAAGAGGGTGGGAGTTCTATCTTATTGGACCTCTTCAGTCTCCTTCAACTTGAAGCTTCCCTCGTATTTTCAGTCTCTAATTTAATTATAATTCAATTGCTACTCATATTTTCAATCTATACTTTATTTTTATTTTTATTTTTATACTTTATTTTTATTTTATTCCCCTCCCCTGGCAGTTTCCCACTACTGCCAGTCCTTTTCTTATAGTATTATGATAATTGTTCAAGGTCCACTTATGAGTGAGAACATGTGATACTCAGTTCTTTGTTTCTGTGAAAAAGCACTCAGTATTATAGACTAAGTCCATCCAGGTTGCTGTGAAGTTCATGATTTTGTTCTTCTTTATGGCTACATAATATTCCATCGTGTATATCTACCACATTTTTTTAATCCAGTCCTCTTTTGATGGGCAGCACAGTTGGTTCCATGTTCTTGCTACTGTGAACAATGCTGCAATAAACATACGTGTGCAGGTATCTTTTTTATAGAGTGATTTGAGTTCTTCCGAGTATATTCCCAGTAGGGGGATTGCGGGGTCCTATGGAAGGTTGATTTTTAGATCTTTTAGGAATCACCCCACTGTTTTCCACAGAGGCTGTACTAGTTTATGCTTACATCAACAGTGTAAAAGTGTCCCCTTTTCGCCACATCATCTCCAGCATCTGTTGTTTTTTGAGTTGTTGATGATAGCCATCCTGACTGGAGTTAGGTGGTATCTCAGTGTAGTTTTAATTTGCATTTCTTTGATGACTAGTAAGACTGAGCATTTTTTCATGTATCTGTTGGCTGATTATATGTCTTATTTTGAGAACTGTTTATTCATATCTTTTGCCCACTTTGTAATGGGGCTGTTTGTTTTTTTGTTTTTTTTTTTCTTTTCGGTACATTTGAGTTCCTTGTAGATCCTAGATGTTAGGCCTTTGTCAGACATACAGTTGGCAAATATTTTTTCCCAGTCTGTGGGCTGTCTGCCCACTCTCTTGATGGTTTCTTTGGCCTTGCAGAAGCTTGTCAGTTTGATGAGGTCCCACTTGTCTATCTTATCTCTTATGGTATGGGCACTTGGGGTTTTAATCAGAAATTGGTTGCCAGTTCCAATTTCCTTAAGTGTGTCTCCTGCATTTTCTAAGGTTCTTATAGTTTGAGGTTTTATATTTAGGTCTTTGATCCATTTAGAGTTGATTTTTGTGTGTGGTGATAGGTAGGGATCTTGTTTTAATCTTCTACATGTGGTCAATCTTCTACATGTGGTCAACCAGTTTTCCCAGCACCATTTACTAAATAGGTTCTCCTCTCCCTAGTCATTGGTGGTGAAGGCTTTGTTGAGGATGAGTTAGTTGAGAATTTGAAGTTTTGCTTCTGGAATCTCTATCCTGTTCCATTGGTCTATATGCCTGTTCTTGTACCAATACCAGGCTGTTTTGATTATTGTAGCTTTATAACAGAGTTTAAAGTCTGGGAGTGTGACACCTCCTGTTTTTTTTGTTTGTTTGTTTTTTGTTTTTTTGCTGAGGATTGTTTTGGTGATTCGTGGTTGTTTATGTTTCCATATGAATTCCTTTTTTTTTTTTTTTGAGTTGAAGTCTCACACCCTCACCCAGGCTGGAGTGCAATGGCCCACTCATGGCCACCATAGCCTTGAGCTACTGTGTTCAGGCAATCCTTCTGTCTCAGCCTTCCAAGTAGCCAGAACTACAGGTGTGCAGTACCGCGTCCAGCTAATTTTTTTTATCTATAGTAGAGATGAGGTCTCGCCAAGTTGCCTGGGCTGGTCTTGAACCCACAGGCTCAAGCAGTCCTCTCACTTTGGCCTCCCAAAGTGCTGGGATTATAGGCTGAGCCACTGAGCCCGGCCATTCATTCCTGTATTGTTGTTTCCAGGTCTGAGAAGAATGTTGCTGGTAATTTAATGGGTATTGAATTAAATCTGTAGATCACCTTGGGTAGGGTGGACATCTTAACAATGTTGATTCTTCCATTCCATGAACATGGAATATTTTACCATTTGTTTGTGTCATCTTTTCAATCTATAATTTAATGGAATTGTTTGTTTGATGATTTTACATGTAGTAGGCAAGGTTTAAATCTAGTGTTTTGGAACTGAGATGCAGGGAAGAAATGGAAAAGCCAGGGGAGAGACAGGAGACAGGGTGCCTGTTGGCAGACATCTCCCTCCTACCTGTAAGTTGACTTCTACATACTCTCCTTCCCTATTGAATCCACTGGCTGACAGAGGGGGCATCAGATTACATCAAAAGGAGGAAGATGCAGGGTGAGGTGGGCAGAGGGAAATGAAAGTGCCTATGTATTTGCCTAAACCCATAGTAAACAAGCCAGTATGCAACATCTTTGCATAACTCTGTTACTAATAAACACATGAGCAACCAGATTGCATTGGGAATTTTGCAGAATAAAACAATAGAGACAGTCCCTGCCTTCAAGGGACTACTGGTCTAAATTTCACAAAAACAATGCAAAACTAGGCTTGACAGGCAAACCTGGCCAGGTAGACAAGACAGATGTCCAGAGAAGCTCACTTGGGAAGTTCAGGGTCTGCTCATGAAAAGAAAGCTTAAATCAAAGCCCTACCTTGGATTCCCATCTGTGAAATGAGACTAATAGCCACTAGGCAAGATTATGGTGAATGAACAGTAGGTAAATAAAGTGTGGAGAGAGAACTCTGAAAATTATGAGGAAATATGCAAATATACATTAAAATAAGACTTGAGGATTAGAAGCAGAATTCCCATGAAAGTGTCCTGTTTAGTCTGTGGATTGACACTCCTCACACCTTCCTTTACCTCCCTTGTTAACTCTTTATTAACATTAATATTCATTGATCATCTGCCTACTGCATGCCACCTACATGTACAACCATTAACTTTAATCCTCCCCAAAACCTGCCAGGTAACTATCATTATTCTCAATATACAGATAAGGTAACACAGTTCTGATGAAGATTTAGAATTAAATTTGTTTTGCACATCTAATCATATTTCCATAATTTTCTTAGCCTGTTTTTAGTATTTTTTCAACATATTTTTATGAAAATGTTGAGTTTGAGTATCAAGATCCCAATCCAATTCAATAATTTACCTTATTTCAGAAGATTGTTCATTCAACCAATATTTATCAAGTGCCTACCAGATGTCAGGAATAGTTCCAGGTGCTGCAGGTACCATGTTAAGGAGAAAAGAGAAGGTCTCTGCTCTTTCAGAGCTCACATTCTAGATAGAGGAGACAGATAATAAATAGGTAAACAAATACATCAACACGATACTATCACATCGTGACAGGTGTGATGAAGAAATTTTAAATGAATATTTGAATGATGACTAAGTGAGTGAACAAAAGTGTCATTTACTTTATAAAGAGTTTTTATTTTTCTCAACAAAACTTAAAATAGAGTCTGTATGATGCCACCCATCTTAGTTCTTTTGCTAAAGATAAATGATCCAAGGGCCAAGACAAATGATATCTTGTTATCAAATAGAGTAGTGTATTACTGAAGAGAAATTATGCAGATTGGAGGTGTGCAATTTCCTCCAACGATTCTTTTTAAGACATCCTTAGCCATTGACAACTCCTCACAGGTAGACTACCAGCCTGGTGCTATAGGCTAAAATGGAGACAGTTCTGAAAGAGTTCCTGTCTGCAAGTTCCATAGCTCCACTGTGGTTAAATCCCATTATTATCAGCATGATGGGGTCCAGACCTGCATGTTTCCCACAAGGAACAGAGCTATAGGTACTGCTAACGTCAGAAAAAAAACGAAAGCATTGTGAGCCAATATGAGAGGGAGACAAATACCATTCAAGAACATCTTCTTGGGGAAGTATCCTACAAAATCTATATGGATTCTTGACCAAGGCTTCTAGGTTATTACCACAGAAAAATTGTTTGGTTTAGTTGATTACATTGTGAAGCATAATATGTACTACAATCTTCTGTGATTTTCTAATAAACAGAATAAATTCCAAAACATCAAGCATAGCTCCTGGGCTATGACATATGCAAATCTTCCTGGTATGTTGCCAAGGGAATGCCTCAGATGATGTGATCAGTGCCTTCGAAGAGAATTCAACTTCTTTATTTTAAAAAAATCTATACTCTCAATAAATAACCCTCCTTGACAGTTTGTAACTCCTTGGGTGGGGAAATAAAATAATAAGATCATAGTATTTGAGGCTTAGGAGACCTAGGTTGAGACATATTTCTGCTATTTCCTGGGTGAGTCATCCTCTATAAGCTACTTACCTTCTTTGAGACTCTGTTTCCTCATCTGTAAAATGGAGATAATAATACTTATCAAGCAACATTTTTGTGAGGATTATGTAAAGGAATGGGCATTTACACACTCACAAAGAGCAAAACATCATCTACCTGGTAATAGTTACTCCTGGGGAGCCTCTATTGAAGTCAGGATAAGATAAAACAAGTGGCAATCAGGGAGCCTCAACAGCTACCTGTAAGTTATTTTTCAGCCTGAAAAATTGGGTTGTTAGGCTTTCTAATATTAAAATATCTAGCAGAAAGAACAGTGCATTTTCTAAGCTCTGCTATGTTATCAATACTCAGGACACCTCTACTCTAAGTTAGGTGCTATGAGAATCAAAATAAGCACTGAGAAAATATTTCATTCATCTACTCATTCATTCACTTCCCGTCAATCATTAGACATTTATACACTTATTTAATAACTCTATTCTGAGCCCAATAGCATGCCAGAGACAGTTGAAGGGCTGGGTTCAGTCCAAGAGGGGAGACAGATATAAGTAACTCATTGATTGCAGTACTGTGTATTGTGATGAGGGCGATAAAAACAACAATAATGATAAAAGTAAATAATGTTGCTCCTTTACAGAAATCAGAGTAGGCAACCAATTCCTGATCAAAACCTCAAGTGTTCATGCCATAAGAGATGAGTTAGACAAGTGGGCCCTCACCAAACTGAAAAGCTTCTGCAAAGCAAAGGAAACTATCAAGAGAGTGGGAAGACAGCCAACGAATGAGAAAAAATATTTGCCAACTGTATATCTGACAAAAGCCTGACATCCAGGATCTACAAGGAACTCAAATGTGCCGAAAGGAAAAAAACAAACAGCCCCATTAAAAAGTGGGCAAAAATTGGCAAAAAGGAAATAATCGGATTTTGGTAGGACTACTGGACACTGACTCTGAACTGACATTGTTTCTTGGAGAACCAAAACATTATTGTGACCCTTCCATCATCTGAGAAGGCCCATCATCTAAGAAGATATTGTCTATGAACCAGAAGGTTGGCCTTCCTCAGACACCAAGTCTGCCAGTGCCTTGATCTTTTACTTCCTAGCCTCTCAAACTATCCAGCCTGCTTGAGAGGCCTGCTCTGCCTTTTCCAGAGGATGCAATTTATTCTATCGCTTGATGTCAGTACCTGCACTTACCTGTCCCCTTCGTGATGATGTGAAGCAGACCACCATCCAATCACCTTAATGACTAGCCCTCATCACAGGGAAGCTATAAAAAGGCATTCAACTTTGAACAGCAGTCACCATTGCTTTGTTAAACTCTGGTGAGCTATGGCTGCCATGTTTCTTGGCTTTTGCCCCTCCCCTACCTTGAGGAAGTGAATCTCCTCTCTCTCGTCCTCTCAAATTTACTTGCTAAATAAACAATATATTCTAATTTTTAAAAAGTGGGCAAAAGACATGAATAGATACATCTCAAAAGAAGATATATGGGCTCAACAGACACATGAAAAAGTGCTCAGCCTCACTAATCATCAGAGAAATGCAAATCAAAACCACATTGAGATGCCACCTAACCCCAGTAAGAATGGCCATCATTAATAAAACAAACAACAACAGAGGGTGCACAGAAAAGGGAATGCTTCTACGCTGCTGGTGGGAATGCAAACTAGTTCAACCTCTATAGAAAACAGTATAGCAATTTCTGAAAGAACTAGAAATTGACCTTCCATATGACTCAGCAATCCCCCTACTGAGAATACTAAGAGGAACTCAAATCATTCTACAAAAAAGATACCTACACATGCATGGAAACATGGAACCAACCATGCTGCCCATAGAAACTGGACTGGATAAAAAAAGTGGTACATATACACAATGGAATATTATGCAGCCATAAAGAAGGACCAATATATGGAGTTCACAGCAACTTGGATGGATTTAGACTCTATCATATTCAGTGATCTATCATAGAAACAAAGAACAGAGTTCCATATGTTCTCACTCATAAGCAGACCCTGAACAATTATCATAATACTTTAAGAAAGGGATTGGCAGTAGCAGGATAGTACCTGGGTGGGGATGGGGACACAACATCAATAAGGGTAACTGATCTCAAGCCAGGCGAAGTGGGGACCAAAGGGAGGCCCAAACTTTACCTGTACAATGTCCACTTATATATCTAATCCTGAATTGTTCCCCACATCTTTGAAATAAAAAACATATATCAATATATATATTGGCCAGGGTTCTGGCTGTAAGCAGCAGACTCTGGCTCTGGCTCTGGCAGATTTAAGCAGAAAAGAAATGTACTGAGGGGAAAAAGAAAAACTGCTCGCAGAATTGCTAGGAATCTTGGAGAACCAGATGGGGAAAATGGGAAGAAACTAAGAGACCTGCACCACAGCCCAAATCCTGCTACAGGGAAGATTTGGTGAGGTCACCATGACTGGCCCTGCTTTTGTGCCTGCTCTGGAAAAGTCTTTGCTGCTGCCAAATTCAATAGAGCAAAACCCCCCAAGTTGTGCAATGAGATGTGGCACTGACTCTGAGGCTGGGACATCTGATGAGAGAAGCCCTCGCCCTCATTTCCTGAGGGGAGAGGAGGGCAGGGCAGCATGTTACCTTCAGCTTTGATTGTGGAAGCAGGTGTGGCTTCCTTCCAGGATTCACTCTGAGGAAATCCTTAAAATATCAGAATGGGTTTCAGATGCCAGGCAGCCAAACACTGACTGAGTGCTTTCCATATGCCATATACTGTACTAAACAACGTACATGCACTATTTCATATGGCCCTTGCAGGCGTTATAGAAGACAGGTGCTTTGCTACCCAACTTTACTGAGAAACTGAGACTTGGCAAGAAGAAGAAATTTGTACAAGGTTGTACAGCTAGTAAGGGGCAAAGCCCTGACTCAGGTTCAACTTTTGACAACGGCACTACATTACAGAGAGAGAAAGAAGTACAAAGGTTTTCGAAAGCATAAGCAAAAAGCACCTGAATCAGACAGGGAATGAAGGAAGACATCCCTGAGAAAGAGATGACCATGAGATGCAACCAATGAGGAGTTGGCTAAATATTGCAAGGAAGTATGTGAGAATTAAGGGTAGGGACCATGGGGCTTAGAAGACCCTAAGAAGAGCAAACAACCTATACATGAAAAGAGAAGTAGCATGAAATAAACTTGGACTTCTTAGAATCAAAGGTCTTTTGTTCATGCAACACAGGTGAAGGAAGGGATATAAAAAAAAAGAAAAAGAATGTGCGAATGGGAACCACAGGGCCCCAATCAGGTATACATCTGTCCCTGAAATATATTTCCAGAAGAGAGTATGGGGCATTTCAAATTACAAAGATTGCCCATATCTCATCTTAGGCATTAGAGAGTGATAGTGGCATTATTTAGTTCATTTGACTTTACTGAAAAAATAGGGAGAATGAAATAAGCAGAACATCCTAACAATTTTCAGCACCATACTCCTAGGCTGATCCCATCTTCCTAACCCCTAGAACCTACAGAATTAGGAAGTTTCCAGGAGCATTCGGGATTCCAAAGAAAGCATGCTCCCCTTGGAATGGCCCTAAGTACTGAGTGAAGAGCCAAGTGTTTGCTGAGCATAATCAGTGACCAGCTCTTGACAAGCCTAGCCAAGGTCAGGATTTACTGAGACCTTCCCCCAGGCAAGATCAGCAAGGAGCCTGCTTACAGGGGCCCTGTTCACTGAGTCCAGGCCATGGCACCCCTCATTAGCATTAGTACTAACTCAGTGGGTGGGCATGACTAGATCAAGGTAGCCTCCTCGGGTTACATTTTCAAGTGCTTCACTTTTTTCTAAAGAGAAAAAAAAATGACTTTAATTTCATGTAAAGTTGTATCTCACTAACTGTTAAATGTCCCCCCAAATTCATTCTTTTCTTATGTTTAGCATTAGAACACACACACACACACACACACATTTGCCCCAAGTTTTAGCAGAACACATAACCACCCCACCAGAAACACATCTCACAGACTCCCTGGCGGTGAGGTGTGCCTATGTAACTAAGTTTCCCTAATGGTATGCAAGTAGGAAGTGATGTGTACAACTTCTGGTCACTTTCTTCAGAGTAAATCGTTTGCCTTCCATTCATTTTCTTTTTCCCTTAAGCAGAGGCTGGAACATGGACATGGTATATTGACTAGGCAGTGACTATGTAGATGAGGGGAACATTCTTGGAGATGGTGGGGCATCAACAAAGAAGGAACCTTGAAAGAAAGTATGTGAGAATCGAGGGTAGAGGCCATGGGGCTTAGGAGACCCCAAGGTGAGGAAACAACCAACACAAAAATGACCCCGTGGAGCCTCTGACCTCTCCTGGACCATCCAGCTACCATAGGACTGCTATTATTTAATGGAAACTTAAATAAGCTTCTAGTTGATTTAATTCACTGTGTATTTGGGTTACTATGTAACAGTGTAGTTTTCCCCTAACTATTTAGAATTAATCCAAAGGTAATGACAGAAAGTATGTGTTTTTTGAAGACAGGGAGACCTAGTTTTCAATTCCAGCTTTATCACTAACTAATAATCTATAGTTAGATAACCACCTTGGGTCTCATTTTTCTCCCATGGAAAAAAAGGTAAATCATAAGAAATTTTAAGATTGTTAAGGAAGTATTAATAAAGGACATCATACAGTGCTGGTATACTATGCGTGCTATAATTGTTACTATTTTTATTGTTCTCTTATTTTGGGCTACTGATAGGCCTGCTGCAAATACCACAGTGCCCTATGGCATACAACCTGGAACCCTCTGTCTACATTAGAATTCTCAGGTTCCAATAGCCTATGAACAGCCAAGTTCCTCTGATGAAGTATGATCCAAACTCTATCAGCTGGTCCTGCTTTTGAACATCTATAGCCTTTCAGTTTGGTATTGGCCTCTCAACTCTACGAATCAAGGCTGAGCAGCAGAGGATGGGTCTGAGCCCACAGAAGCCCTGAGAGTGGATGTGCTGTGCATGCAGTTCATGAAGTCAGCAGAATATCCTGACAACTTTCAGCACCGACAGGGGCTGCTCCTTTTGTTTCTGGGGTGTAACTGAGGCAACTCACTAGATATGGCTTTTCAGTTCCAGTTTAGGTGACAGACTCGGTTAAGAAAAGAGGCTCCATGAGAAAACTTGATCATTGGCTCTTTAGCCCTCTTACATTTTAGCCAAGAAGTGTCCAGGTTTGCATCACAGAGGCAGCAGTCACACCCTGCAATACCAGCCAAGTTGTCCATTCTGCTCATGAAAGTCAAAACTCTGAACCATGTCAGTGCTGATGAAAAGTATATGTTGTCAATTACCAAGAGTCCTTCAAATATCCTCATGTCATGTGAAGCATGAGCAGTGAAAAGTCCTTATAGACTCCCTCACCCACCTTCCCAGTCCCACAAGAGGAACAACCAACTCTTCTATCTGGAGCCTATATCTGTCATCTTCAAGAAAGAACACATTCTCAGCACATAAATCCCAGGTATCATCCTGACCGAAACTAGATTTTTCTTTAGACCTCAGAGAAACCAGTTGCTTCTGCTCATATTCCAGGGTGCATATAATAGTTCATTGTTTGCCACTGGTTCTCCAGAGTGGATTTATGCTGTATTATAAGTCAAACTGCCTCAAGCTGATGGCTATAAAACATTGCATTGAGTTTCAAGAGCCAGGCTAGGCTGTAGGCAAGTTTTCAACCAAAATTCAACAGTCTTTTACAGCTGAGAACACTGTTCTGATTTAACTCCACTCTACATTGCTGAAGCGTGAAACAATATGAATCTACAAGGAAACAAGACTCCAAATGCTAACCCACAGCACCCCAGCACAGCAGTGCCCTCTCAATTTGCCATTTTTTTCCTGTTTCTAGATCTCTTTTACACATACAAAGATCCCTAATTCCAGCTTGTCCAAAGGTCTTCCACAGAGCTGTATAAGGGCAGTGGGAAGCCCTAATGCCAGCAACAAAAAAAGTCAGTTCCAGGGACCTGCCCAAGGTTACCTGGTGAGTCAATGGTAAAGCCATGGTCTTGCAACTCTCCTTCCAAAGTGCCCGGCATGCAAGGTGTGGCTGCTGCTCCAGATGACAGGCCATCTGTCATGTTTCTCCTCGACTCATTCATTTTCAAGGGCCAGAACCATGACAGTGTTCATACCAAGGCCTCATTGACAGTGGCAAGCACCCTACAAGGCCTTCCATGCAAAGGGTGAGAAATGTCAGTTCCCATGAAAGGAGAAACTTCTTGCACAAAGCCCAATCATCCCCAGAGTCATGCATGCCATGAGGTCAGAGGCCAGGAAGGTGTGCATTCTGTGTGGAATGTCTGAACTTGCCAGATCTCAGAGAAATTGGACTTCTCCCAAGAAGAGTTTTGCCCTGACTCTTGATAACTGTCAGCACGTCTCACAAAGACAGGAACTCCCAAGACAGAGATGCCAAGCAGCTGGGAACCATTAAGAATAAAACTCAAGCTGCTGAATGAAGCTGGACACTAGGTGATTCTTCTCTGAGCTGCAACCTGTATGCTTTGAGAATGGAGTATCATTTATTGTGGGCCTGCTCTGGGCCTGACTCTTAGCACACCTGATTTCATGGAGGCAGGGCAATATAGTGCAAGGTTTCTCAATCCAGGCACATTTGACGTTTTAGGCTAAATAATTCTTTGTCGTGGGGGCTGTCCTGTGTATGGTAGGATGATTAGCAGCATCCCTGGCCTCTACTCACAGAAGCCAGTAGCACCTTCTCCTGGTGGTTATAACAACAAAAATTGTTTCCAGATATTGCCAAACGTCCCCTGGGAAGCAAAATCACCCCCAGTTGAAAAGCACTACTATAATGGCTTAAAGTGCAGACTCTGGAGTCAAGCAGCCAGAATTCAAATCCTGACCACCCATTTATCAGGTGAGCTTAGAAAATATCTTAATTTCTCTGTTCTCGAATGGCTTTAACTGAAAATGGAGTTAACATGAATACCCACGCATAGGGTGGTTATGGGGATTCAATGAAACATCACTCCTGAAGCACACAGAATCAAACCTGACACAGAGAAAGTCAACATCCAGATACATATATCATCATCCTCATTTTTCAGAAAGGGCTCAGAGGAGAAAGAAAGAGATCCCACAGCCCAGCTAGGATGTGAGCATAGGTCTGTATGATTCCTAAGGAGTTCAGTAGCCATTGAGTGAGCTGTTATCATGCAGCAGGCCCTGTTCTGTGGTTAAAGGGGAGACAAGAGATGATCCCTGTGCTCAGGGAATTCCAAATCCAGCGAGGGAGGCAGGCATGTGCCTTGGCGGTTTCAGTAGCACCTATTATAGGCTATGACAGAAGTGCAGAATCCTGTGTGTGCAGAGATGAGGCACATGACCCAGCTCAGGTCATGAGGCAAAGGATACCCAAATGAGGGCCTGAAAATCTCCAGAGCTCTTTCCACTTCACCACACTGCTCATTTCATCAAACAAATGACAGACAGCTTTCAACAGTGACAGCAAATGTGCCCCTGCTGCATGAGGTCTGCAGTTAGTTTGGACAGGGACACCGGCCTCCAAGTATTTGTGGAAAGGGAAGAAACCACAGAGTCTCACAGAGACTGAGTCAGAGCTCTTCGTTCAGAAGCACGCGATGGGCCAGCTGAAGCTGCCCCAGGCCTGGAGTCAGTACATTCTTCAGCAGTGTGGTGAGAGAGAGGTTAGCACACCAGAACACCAGCACTGAGTTCTTTGTTCAATTTCAAAGACAATTAAAACTTACTCAGCATGAATAGGCAGTGGTGATAAATAAGTAAAAACCCAAATTGCCACAAGAGCTGGTCCTTTTCCTTGAAGAAGCTGATTACATAAGAGGGGACAATGATCCTCACGACAGACAAAAGAGTTTCACAAGCAGAGCAATTTTAATAGCCCTGTATTTCACTTAACAAGCTGACTGCTGAAGGCACACATTCATATTTCCACTGGTTGTGTCAAGCACCTGCATCATGGCTGTGTCATCCTGCACCTGTACAGAACCCCAATCACTTGGACTGGTTCCAATGACAGGCCTGGGTCCTTGCTAAGAAGGTGACAAGCGTCAAACCCCTGGCAGTCCTGCAGTCCCTTGAGAACAACATCCACTGCCACCACTTGCCATCGATCTCTGACAGGGAAGAAGACTTCATAAGCCAGTGCTGCTCAAAGTGTGTTCCCCCAAACCAGCCACATCAGCATCACCCGGGAGCTTGTTAGACATGTAAATCCTTGGACTCCACTCTAGACCCACCACATCATCAGTCTTTTGGGGGTGGGGAATCTGTATTTTAACAAGCTTGTCACACAATTCTTGTTAAAGAGCCACCAGCAAAAATCATCTTTTCTTTGCCGCCCTTTTCATTAACCTTGCTACTAGATGCTGGGTATGTAGTAGAGAATAAAATTAGCATACTTTTTTTTTTTCTTAGTTGAAGTCTCACTCCATCGCCCAGGCTAGAGTGCAATGGCACACTCACAGCTGTCCCTACATCGACCTGCTGGATGCCAGCAATCCTTCCGCCTCAGTCTTCCAAGTAGTCAGAACTACAGGCATACACTAGCACGCTCAGCTAAGTTTTTTAAATTTTTTTTATTGTAGAGACAAGGTCTCACCGAGTTGCCCCGGCTGGTCTCAGACCCACAGCTTGGGCAATCTACTTGCCTCGGCCTCCTAGAGTGCTAGGATTGCAGGCTGAGCCATGGAACATGGCCTTTTTTTTTGTTTTTTTCTCTGACAGAATTTGAACTTTCTCCTGGGGAGTAATGAGAGTTGGTGGCCACTTTTGATAAGAAATTCATGAGAGAGTTAAAAGTGAACTCTTATTCCTAACAGATATGTAAGGAAGTAGAGTCATAGCACGTCATAAATATGAGCAGGTTAACCCAGAACAGACACACAGTAGGCATCAGAAATAATGAATGTGAATTAGTCAATCCTGCTATGCATTTTTACAACCCCCTTGCCTACCCTACCCTAGCACTCTACATTCAGTTGCTTATTTCCACTTCTATTTACCCTACCAGGAGTCTGAGCCCCTTGAAACAGAGTCAGGTCCCATTAGCTCTGGTTTCCCAGAGTGGTTCCCTGGAACTCACTCAATGTTTGCTGAATGAATAAAGAACGGATAAACCCCAGTTGCCCTAGGAGGTGGCCCAGTGCCCTCAGGGTCCTAAGAACCCCTAAGACAGCCTGCAGCCTGCCTCTGGGCTAGGAAAAGCCCTCCCCCGCCACCTTCAATAACTTTCTTTTTTGGCGAAAATTCTGCCAGCAGGCCCCCAGTGGTCTCTACAAGCCAGGTCCCTGTCTAGAAGGAGGCAAAGCAGAGCTCCTTTCAGGGAAGTCACGTCTTTCTAGAAGTACCTCCCTATGTGCTGGAAGAGGGGAGGAGAGGCAAGAAGGAAGGACAGGAAAGACAGGAAATGACTGTCCCCTCCCCAGCTGGCCTGGTAAACAGGAGCATGAACCAATTGACTCCAGCAATAAGCAACTCAGATCTCAGAGACTTCACTCTCCTGGAAATCCTTAGGCAAGTTGGTAGTGGTTTTTGCCTCATTTGAAGACTTGATGGACTTAAGACAGTGTACTTACTTGGAAAGGAGAAGATTAAAACATAGTCTTTATGCTGAAATTACGTTATCCAAAAGCAAGGTAAAAAAAGATAGGGATTCCATATCATTTTTCAGCTCTCAAGGAATAGGATCCCTAATGTATATATGTATTTATTGTTTGAGTTGAGTTCGTATACTTTCTTTTAAGAAAAACATAGCCGGGCTCCGTGGCTCAGCCTGTAATCCCAGTGCTTTGGGAAGCCAAGGTGAGTGGATTGCCTGAGCCTACGGGTTCGAGACCCGCCCAGGCAACTTGGCGAGACCTCGTCTCTACAATAAATCAAAAATTATCTGGGCATGGTAACATGTGCCTCTAGTTCCCGCTACTTGGAAAGCTGAGGCGGAAGGATCGCCGGAGCCCAGCAGGTCGAGGCTGCGGTGGCCAGGAGCATGCCACTGCACTCTAGTCTGGGCGATGGAGTGAGACTCCAACTCAAAAAAAAAAGAAAGAAAGAAAAGGAAAACATGATATACAAAAGTAAAAGGGTCTGTTGTTGTTGTTTGTTTAAGTCCAAGTCTCACTCTGTCACCCAGGCTGGAGTACAGTGGCATGATCACTACGATCACAGCTCACAGCTGCCTCGACCTCCTGGGCTCAGGCGATCCCTCTAAAAGCAGGAGCTTTTGGACATAACAAAGATGACAATAATCCAGGCTGCAGGAGGACCCTGAGAGAAAAAGATGTGGAAAGAGCTGACAGAGCCTCCCTGACTGAGGCCACCAGTGTATAGCTGCTGACAGAGGGGGTCTCCATGCAATGTTTTATGCCCCAGCAGAATTCTCTGGCTTCATGGCATAGGCCACTGCTGGTGCCAGCCTTTCTCATGTCTCCGGTATGATAAGAGAGGGCCCAAGCACTCACTCTTCCCCTCCATGTATGGAAGAAGCTTCTAACAAAGCATGAGTGAAAGGTTTAGGATCTCTCTCACCTTATGTGGGGTGGAGGTGGGGGGGAATCCCCCAGCCTAACCCTTCATCCACTGCTACCCAGTGCAGGAATCCCTGGGTTGAGCCCAGAGCAGAAAGCTCTGACGAAAAGAATCATGGGGCCAAGCTGGAGACGACCACAAGCCCCCAGATAGCTCCTCCAGAGGAGGCCTTCAGCTCTGGGGACTTGGGTCTCCAAGGGGAGTCTGTAGGCCTCATGGGCCCAGAGCAGGTGCTTGAGACCCTCCTGATTATCCAACATCAGCCTCCCATGTGGTAAGTCAGGCAGGGGCAGAGAGAGGCCTATGAACTACTAGAACTGAGTATCAAAGGGAGAGAGGGAGGAAAAAAGGGAGGGAGGAAGACCATGATTTTAAAAAAGGGAGTCAGTAAATGACGCGTAGAGAGACAGAGACAGAGAGAGGGGGGATGATAGACAGCGGAAGGGAAGTAAGTCACAGTAATATTCACTAAAGCTAAGTTTTCTTTCTATTCTGCCCAGTAGAATGCTGCATAGAAGGGCTTATTTTTTTCACAAACTAGTTCCCCAGAATCAAACATTTCCAGAAAGCAAGAACCAGCAGAAAACTCATAGCCTACAAGGTGGAAGTCAGTCTTACCCTCCAAGGCCAAAGTTTAACTGTGTCCCTTAGATATGGGGACCCAGAGAAAATGAAATGACTCAATGTTTTTTAAACTCCATTCAACAGATAGTAGCTGTATCTTTACCCTAGACCAGGCCCTATATCAGGCAGAACAGAAGAACAAAGAGGACACTGGGCTCTTTGGTGTTTCAAACAACAGCTCCACAGATCCTAATTATATGCAAAACAGGAAAAAAGCACAGAGCAGGAGGAGCAACCATTTTGCCTGGGAGTGTTGGATAAAGCGTCACACAAGTGGCATTTGAGGTAGACAAGCTAGAGTTTCCTCAGTGGGGAAAGGGACAAGCAGTATCAGCAGAGGAAACCACACAAGCCAGGCCTGTAGTTGTAAGAGTGCAAGGAAACTTCCAGAAAGTTGTTAGACATTCAGAACAACAAAGAAGCATGAAGAGGAAGTTTCAGAAAATAACACCAATGAGAAACTAGAAGTCAGCCAGTAATGAGTCTCAAGGAGCCTGGTCAAGCTCCAAATCTCTCCCCAGAAAATACACTCACACACACACACATACACACTTCTGCATTCAGTATCAAGGTGTTCTCAGATCTCCAGTTAGGTGCCCTTGCTACAGGCATTGGGGAACTAGAGACTGTTTTTAGCAGAAGAGTAACATGACCAGATCCGGGTATTAAGAATGGCAGGAGATTGGATGAACCTGGAGGACATTATGTGAAGTGAAATAAGCCAGACACAGAAAGACAAATACTGCATGATCTCACTTATATGTGGAATCGAAAAAAATCTAATACACAGAATCAGAGAGAGCAGTGGTTACTAGAGGCGGAGAGGTAGAGTAGATGGGGAGGGGTTGGTTAAAGGGTACAACATTTTACTTATGTAAAATAAGTAGGTCTAGAGAGCTAATGTACACCATGAGGACTATGGTTAATGACACTGTATTGTATAGTGGAAATTGGCCGAAAGAGTAGATTTCAGGTGCTCTCACCACAAAAAGAAAACTACGTGAGAAGATGAATATATTAATTAGCTTGACTGGAGTAATCATTTCACCATGCATATGTATTTCAAAACATCATGGTATACATCTCACTCACCATTTTTATTTAAAAAGAGAGAGAAAGATAGCAGAAGAGCAGAGGGCAAAAAGCCTTCACTTTAGGGTCAAACAGACCTGGGTCTGAGACCCTGCTCTGCCCCTGCTAACTGTAAGATCTCAGGCAAGATGGTTAACAATTCAGCCACTCTGTCTCTCCTTGTGAAATGGTCCTAATAATAGTCACCATCTCACATTGCTGTAGTGGAGATTAAACGAGGCAAAGCATTTAAAGTGCTCAACATAGAGCCCAGAGCACACAGCACTGACTCCAGGGGAACTTTAATTTTAGTTTTAATTTTTGGGGGTTGGGGTCTCACTCTGTCACCAGGGGCTGGAGTACAATGGCACAATCATGATTCACCACAGCCTTAACTCCTGAACTCAGGTGATCCTTCCGCCTCAGCCTCTCAAGTAGCTGGGACTGCAGGTACATGCTACCACACCTGGAATTTTTTTTAATAGAGATGCCCAGACTGGTCTCGAACTCCTGGGCTCAAGCAATTCTCCTGCCTCAGCGTCCCAAAGTGCTGGGATTACAGGTGTGAGCCACCATGCTCAGAGGTGACAAATGCAGCCCTGGTGCACCATGATGAGGAGGGAGATCCTCGGCCCTCATGATGACACTCAGGGACCTGGCTCACCTACTGCCCCAAGAGCATCCAGTCCCTGATTTATGCTGCATGGACACAGGCTATGTTATGCACATTTAGAATGAGACTTGGTTCTGAACAAAGTAGGCCCTTAGGAAGTGCATGTCACTACTTCCTTCACAAATAAATGGTGCCTGAGCCTCCTGAGGCCAGAAACGTGGGGTTGGAGGATGACTGAGCAAAGCGGCTCAGTCATAGTGTTTCCAAACAGATTTCATAACCAGATTACGCCTGAGATTCAAACTTGGCAACCACAGGACTATTCATTAGATTGTGAAACCAATATTCAAATAGCTGATGAGGCAGATTCCCGATCGAATGACAAAGTCCCTTTGAAGATGCCGACCATAGATATGTCATGGACACTTCATTATGTTACATTCAACAGGAAAGCATGAACCATTTGAGAGAACTCTGTTTATGGAGCACAAATTCCAAGTGCCTGGGACATAGTAGACATGCAAAAAATGTTTGTGAAACAAATGGGTGAAAACAAAGTTATCACTGGACATTCCCAAGTGAAGGAGGAAGTACAAAAGGCAGAGCCTCAGGGTTAATCTAGCTAGCACAGGCCTTCCATTTGACACCACGGAGAATCAGTGTCAAATTCCTAAAGACTTGTTATGGGTTGAATTGTGCTCCCTCCCAGATTTATATGTTGGAGTCCTAACCCCCAGAACCTCAGAATGTGACCATATTCAGAGACAGGGTCTTCAGAGAGGTAAATACAGTCAGAATGAGGTCATTAGAGTGGACCGTAATCCAGTGAGACAAGTGTCCTTCTAAAAAGGGAAACTCGAAGACAGATACACACACAGGTCGAATACCATGTGCAGAAGGCCAAGATCGATTGAGAATGCTTCTACAGGCCAGGGAGCTTCCAAAGTTGCCAACAAGCCACCAGAAGCTAGACTAGAAGCATAGAGCAGTTCTCTCACAGCTCCTGGAAGGAATCAACCCTGCTGACATCTTGATCTCAGATGCCTAGTCTCCAGAAATGTGAGACAAGAAATTTATCTTTTTTTTTTTTTGGAGTTGTAGTCTCACTCTGTCACCTAGGCAGGAGTGCAGACCTGCTGGACTCAGGTGATCCTTCTGCCTCAGCCTTCCAAGTAGCTGGAACTACAGGCACATGCCACCACACCTGGCTAATTTTTTGATTTATTGTAGAGATGAGGTCTCACCAAGTTGCCCAGGCAATCCTCTCACCTTGGCCTCCCAAAGTGGTGGGATTATAGGCGTGAGCCACCATGCCCAGTGTGAAATTTACCTTTTTTAGCTACCAAGTCTGTGGTTAATTTGTTACGGCAGCCCCAGGAAGCTAACACCATACTCTCTCTGAGACACACCCAATACCTCTGAATGAAAGGCCATTTCAGCTGACTTTTAATGGGTAAGCCTAATATCATACCTCTTAACTGAGTGATCAGAAGGTCAAATAGACTGTAGGCTAGGGAATTTGATTAGTTATTCCTTTGACTAATATTTCCTACATGCATGCGAAGTGCCACCATAAGCATGCCTCTGTCCCTACTGTGGATGAGTACACAGGTAAGCTGCAGACTCAACACTGAGCACCCTAAATCCAACCCAGTATTGGCTCAGAGGATGCTCAAGCAGCCATGTCGGAGCCCTTACTCTGCCTGAGAGAGTCAAGGGAGACTTCACAGAAAATGGGATGTTTGAGAAGGTCTTAAGAAGGGATGAGGAGTTTCCCAAGTGGAAAAGGTAGATGAGGGCATTCTGAGAAACCAAAATGTCATATGCAAAAGTCTGGAGTCCCATGGCAAGGGGATACTAAAGGGACAATGAAATGGGACTTATGAATGGAGAGGGGTTGAGAGAAGCTATGAAGGGCTGAGTATGTTACAAACAGGTTGTTGTCCTGTGTTCAGGTAATGTGGCCAACAGGGTGATTTGGTCATAAAATCACTCCGAAGGGGATTTGGTTCTCCCAGGTGCATACCCAAGAGTGTCACTGACATTATCTGGGAAGTTTGAAAAACAATAAATTATTAGTAAGTTATTGTGCTAGGGCGACCATAACTGGAGGTTCCGTCTTTTCATACAGAGATTTGCTTTGTCTAACAGGAGGGCACTGAATGCTCTGACCTAAAGGACAGAGCTAGAGGTCAGGAGACTGGACAGCAAGAGGCTCTTGTCACCATCCTTGTGAGAGATGACAAGGGCATGAACCCAAGAAGTTGCAGAGGGGAAAAATAGATCCCAAGATATTCCTGAGGCCAAGTTAGCAGACTGTGTTAACCTGGTCTCCATAGGATGTAAGGCAGCCCCAGAGAAGCATAAGGGATGGCCTCAATGTCTTCTCCTGCCTTCAAGAAAGAGACAAGTGCCCCATCCTCAGATCTCACACACTTCCTAATGAAAGTAGACAGAACTCATGAGGATGTCCTGAATCGAGACACCTACTGAGGGCAGAAGTGGTGGGGGTGACATTTCCCTTCAAAGCTTGTGCACCACCAGATAGGCTGGCCTCCATTATAGTAGGTGGTGGTCACCCAAGGCTTGCTGCCACACCAGAAGTGTCCTAGAGCCACCTGCTATCTTATTATGCCCGGGCTTCACAAAAGGAAGCAACCCAGTGCCTGCAGAAAGAAGCAGAGCATCAAAATCCCAAGCAGAGAAACAGGTTCATGAGGGAGACACAGGGTCAAGAGGGCCTGGAGTCCTCACAATCATACCCCAATCTGTCCGGGAATCTCAGAATCTTGGGATTCATGGGAACTCAGCCCCCCTTCTAGTCCAGTGGCCTCAACAGTCTTTCATCAGCCATTCAACCAGCTCATCCTAAACACCTCCTAGAAGGGGTGAGCACCCCCTCCCTGGCAACCCAGCAGGTCCGTAGACAGTTTCAACCATTCATAAGTCTTCCTTATACTGAGCCCAATATGCCTCCCTGCTCTACCACAGTACCACAGGCAAAAGGGTTAATTCCACTTCTGCCTGACACCCATCAAGCATTTGAGGGAAAAGGCCCAGTCCCACCCACTCTTCTCTTGATGAAAGCCCTGCAGTTCCTCAGCCTCTCCCCATGGTGTGACTTTACATTTACCTGCACTCTCTTCGTGCTTCTCTGAACTCATGCCAAGGCCAAAATCACTTCCAATTTAATCTCTTGAGATTTTTGTGTTGGAAGGAATCTTACTCCAAAGACTTCAAAAACACAATTCCTTTTCAACGTGTCCCTACACCTCTATGCATTCCAAAAACATCTCTGGTCTCTGGAGATAAAATGCACAAAGGTTGCAGAGTGGAAGACAGAGGCAGCCATGAGGAAAAGGAAACATGGGGTGCGTGTGTTGAGAAAGCAGGATAAGCATGGTTGAATAGGGTGGTGGATGGAGATGGTCTCCTTTTTTTTCAATCTGGTTCTTCCGGGTGCATACCCAGGGGTGTCACTGGTATTATCTGGGAATTCTGAAAAGCAGTAAATTAGACCCTGGCGCTAGGATGACCACAACTGGAGGTTCTATCTTCTCATACAGAGATTTGCTTTGTCTAGCAGGAGGGCGCTGAATGCTCTGAATCCTGGAGGGAACATACCCAGGTGGTATGTAAGACAATCCAATATGGTGAGGCTGAAATTATTAGGAATTTTACTTTTGGTTTATCTCATACCTTTATATTTCTATTTGTATGCACTATATGTATTAGTTCATTATATAATTGATTTTATTTTTATTTCATTTTATTTTGAGTTGTGGGGTACATGTGAGGGTTTACCACATAAGTCAATTGCAGGCTGTTGAGTTTAGACTTCTAGCAAGCCCTCTCCCTAATAGTAGGCCTGGTACCCAGTGTGTGGTTGTGTGTTCTTGTCCCTCCTCCTTCCCTCCCTCCTTTAGCAGTGTCCAGCATCTGTTGTTCCCTCCTTTGTGCTCATGTAACCAGTGATCAGGGCCCACTTATGAGTGAGAACATGTGGTGTTCAGTTTGATAGTTCACATAGAATGGTAATCTCCAGCTGCATCCATGTTGCTGCAAAGGACATGATTTTGTTCTTCTTTATGGCTACGTAATACTCCAGTGTGTTTATGTACCACATTGTCTTTATCTAGGCCACTTTCAATGGGCATCTGAGTTAGTTCCATGTTTTCACTATTGTGAATAGTGCTGCAATGAATATATGTATGCAGGTGTCTTTTTACTAGATTGACTTATGATGTATATTCCCAGAAATGAGACTGCTGGATCATATGGTAGCTCAGTTTTTAGTTCTTTGAGAAATCGCCACATTGCTTTCGACAAAGATTGAACTACCTTAGGTGGCATCTCATTTTAGTTTTGATTTGCATTTCTCTGATGATTAGGGAGGCTGATAATTTGTTCACATTATGTTGGCTGCTTGCATGTCTTCCTTTGAGAAGTGTCTGTTTATGTCCTTTGCCCACTTTTGAACAGGGTTGTTTGTTTTTTTCCTGTCAATTCTTTGAGTTCCTTGTATATCCTGAATGTTAGGCCTTTGTCAGATGCATAGCTTGCAAATATTTTTTCCCATTCCATGGGTTATCTCTTTACTCTTTTGATGGTTTATTTTGCTGTGCAAAAACTTTTTAGTTTGATAAGGCCCCACCTGTCAATCTTCACTTTTGCTGCATATGCTTTTGAGGACTTGGCCAAGAATTCATTGCCTAGTCTGGTGTCCAGGAGGTGTTCCCTTAGAATTTCTTCTAAGATTCTTATAGTTTGAGGTTTCACATTCA
>CAUYQG010073331.1:0-17769 GCA_963574415.1 Tarsius wallacei | reverse complement strand
GTAACTCAAGCTCGTAACATTTACTGTGCAGTTTATTTCTATTATTATGACATTGTAATATATAATGAAATAATTATACAACTCACCATAAAAAGAGGCATGAATGGAAGTGGTAAATAAAATAATGGGTGGGCCATACCCAGGCTAAAATAAGTGTCAGATTCTGACTTAAAGGCTGCCACCTGATGCAGCTATAATTGAAGGACATCAATTCACTTGCCACTCACTGATAGGATTTTGATATGAGACCGCAAGCAGTGATTTATTATGGTCTCTGTCCAGTGAAGCCTCACTGCTAATGTTAATTATATTTGCAGCCACTCCCTAGTGCTAGCATCACCACCTTAGTGCCACCTCATATCATCAGGCGTTAGATTCTCATTAGGAGTGAGGAACTAGATCCCTCCTATGAGAATCTAATGATCGGACAGAAGATGGAGCTCAGGAAGTAATATGAGTGATGAGAACAGCTATAAATACAGATAAAGCTTCACTTGCTGGCCTGCTTCTCACCTCCTGCTATGTAGTTTAGTTCCTAACAGGGTCCAGGGGTTGGGAACCCCTGACCTACACAACTGAGTGGCTTATACAATAGAAACGTGTTGTCTCACAGTTCTGGAGACCAGAAATTTAAGATCGAGGTGTCGTCAGATTTGGATTCTCCTAAAGAACGTGAGGGAGACTCTGTTCCGTGTCTCTCCCTGGCTCCTGGTGGTTAGCTGGCAATTTTTGGTGCTCCTTGGCTCTGTCTTTATCTTCCCATGGTCTTCCGTTTGTGTGTGTGTGTGTGTGTGTCTAAGTCCAAATTCTCCCTTTCTATAATAACACCAATCATATTGGATTAGGGTCCAGGAGGACCTCACAGTCACTAATTATATCTGCAACAACCTGGTTTCCAGATAACACCAGATTCTAAGGTTTTGGGAGTTAGAACTCCAATAAGTGAGGCAAGTACAGTGCTCAGCATAGTAAATGCTCAGTAAATGTTAGCTTTTTTTTTTTTTTTTTGAGTTGGAGTCTCACCCTATTGCCCAGGCTAGAGTACAGTGACACGCTCACAATCACCGCAGCCTCGACCTACTGGGCTCAGGCAATCCTTCCGCCTCAGTCTTCCAAGTAGCTGGAACTACAGGCGCATGCTACCACGCCCAGCTAATTTTTTAAATTTATTGTAGAGATGAGGTCTCACCAAGTTGCCCAGGCTGGTATTGAACCCCTAGGCTTAGGCAATCCTCTCACTTCAGCCTCCCAAATTGCTGGGATTACAGGTTTGAGCCACCGTGCCCAGTCAAATGTTAGCTATTCTTATGAACATGTTTTTTGTTGTTGTTGTTTCATTTTCTGCACTTTTTTTTGGAGTGCAGTGGCATGATCACAGCTCATCATAGCCTCGATCTCCTGGGCACAGGTGATCCTTCCACCTCAGCCTTCTGAGTAGCTGGGACTAAGGCACCCACCACCATGCCTGGATTAATTTTTATTTTTTGCAGAGACAAAGTCTTACTATGTTGCCCAGGCTGGTCTCAAACTCCTGCACTCAAACACTGCTCCCACCTCAGCCTCCCAAAGTACTGGGATTATAGGTGTGAGCCACTGTGCCCAGCTATTTTCTGTACTTTTTAAAAGAAGAGTCCTGTTTGGTAGTTTTTTATTTCAACTGTAATGGGGTCTATTTCCAAGAAGAACCATCAATGTGACTTTCTACAGGGACAACCTTATGGTTGCTTGAAAACACACTTACTATTTTGCTGTCTCCTAATCCAGACTCATCAAACAATATTTATATTCTACTCCCAGTTGAGCTTTGAATGGGTAGCTGAGTGAAAATAGTAAATAAAAAACGACTTGGTCTGAGCACGGTGGCTCATGCCTATAATCCTAGCACTTTGGAAGGCAGAGGGGAAGTGGAGCCCAGGGGTTTGATAACAGCCTGGGCAACTTGGTGAGACCTCGTCTCTACAATAAATCAAAAAATTGGCCATGTACGGTGGCTTGTGCCTGTAGTTCCAGCTACTTGGAAGGCCAGCTACGTGCCCAGACCAAGTAGGAAGGATCGCCTGAGCCCAGCAGATCGAGGCTGCAGTGGCCGTGAGTGTGCCCATGCACTCCAACCTGGGCAACAGAGAGAGACTCCAACTCAAAACAAACCAAAACAGAACAGAACAAAAATTCTTGGTGTTTGGCTAAAACCCACACATAGAAAAATTAGTCATGAGACCTCATCTCTACAATAAATCAAAAAATTAGCTGGGCGTGGTAGCGCACGCCTGTAGTTCTAGCTACTTGGAAGGCTGAGGCGGAAGGATCGCCAGAGCCCAGCAGGTCGAGGCTGCGGTGGCCGGGAGCGGCCACTGCACTCCAGTCTGGGCAACGGAGTGAGACTCCAGCTCAAAAAAGAAAAATTAGTTAGGAGCATGCCAAAACTTGCTTTCACTCAGTCTTTTGAGTTTTCTGGAATTTTGGCGTTTGTTTGTCTGTTTTACTTTTTTTTGTGTGTTTTTTTTTTTTTTTCTAAATCCATCCTGTGTACTTGCATACGAAAGTCTGTAGTCTAGGTCCGTTCTCTAAATGTGATTCTTTTCTGCTGTGTAAACACATACACGGTCAGTCTGTGAGTGACATCTTCACTCTTTGTGATTTTTCTACCCACCTCCTTTTCAGAGGATAAATATATGTGAACTTACAACCAGAGCCCTAATATCTAGTGTAAGGCAAAGTATCCCAGTGTTTGTTATAAGCCTAATCCACGAGCCTTCCTGGCTGTATTGGGAGGAAGGCAGCATAAATCGGCTTGGCTATTTGACAAATAGGTTTCCAATCCTGAAACACTCATCTCCAGGCTTTTATAAATCAGTCTGACGTGGGGTTCTGTCTGGCTATGAGTGTATTTGTCATTTCTGCCAGAGAAGCAAAGATGAGTCAGGAAGACATAATTTCTTCTATATTTGGAAAGATGTGAATGGGCCTCTTAAAAAAGCATCTAATGTCAAACTTTCTCAATCTGAGCTTTGGCTGCAAATGTGCCACACGGGCCAGTAGCTCTTTTTTAAGAACAAGGTTATAACTACAATTTTAAAATCGAGATGACATTAATATGTGCTGGGGCCAGCTCTCCCAAGACATGGAGAGGCTTTGCCAAATTCTTATTTTCTATGAGTTTTCTACATACAGTAAGATGCAGAGATTTCAAGTTAATTTTGTGCCAATGCCTTGCGACAAAAATGATTTCTTTCTTTTTGACTCTTTTCCTTTCTGAACAAATCACACATGATTTTAAATAAATATAAAGAAACAATAATTCAAATGGAAAGAAAAGGCAGTGAAAGTCGAGAAGCCCCCTGGAACTATGCTTGGTTACAATCAGCATAAATGCAGGTTAAAAGGAAGCAAATCACAAGAAATACAAGATTTCACTTTAAACTTCTTTAAGGGGGTGGAATGAAATGAGACCAACAAATGGTAATACAGTTTTGAAAAGCCATACCCCTCACTCAAAAATTTTGCAAGTTATTGTTCCCATGTAGTAAAAGGTAGATTTAAGGGAATTGTGGCAATTCTCCAAATGCCTGTTTCTCTAAACTTATGTAGTCGCTGGTCGGTATGAAAAATGCAAAGAGAACATTCGAGAACTACAAAAAGTCATTGCTTTGGAAACATTACTGACATTTTAATATCTGCTTCAAAAGAAAGGAAAGGTTAGAATTCAAGAGGTAGCTGAGTTCTACAACCTCAGTACATGACCAATGAGTAGAATTGATAGCCCATTCATACTATGTGTAGACTATCTCATTTTGATCTTTCATATCAATTCACAGCCTTTCTCTTCTTATTTTTGAAAGTCAACGTCATATTGAACAACAGACGTTACAGAGAATGGTGAATCCATGTGTGTGATAACACAACACACTTCTCTCAAATAACTAAGACATGTGACTAAGTGTTTACTTCCACAATATGAAAAACTTGGCACTTGGCACATTTAGGACATCCTGATATCCACCGGTCGTTGATGGATAACTCCAAATGTGGGGGCTGCGACATCATTCAGTTTCACGAGATGTTGACTCCGTACTCACTGTTGCCATTATAGATAATGAGCTTTTCTCCCATTCGAAAACCTTTGTTTAAAAAACACACAATATCCTCCGTAACCTTCAACCACACTGCGCTTACTGAACTAAAGCCTTCTATTTGCTTCTGAATAGAAACTCCTCCTGCCCAGACCTTGTGTAGCTGGGGATTTGAGCGCAATAGACAATTTCAAAGACTGCTCTTTCTACTTAACAATCGGTGCATTAGGCTAAAATGTTCACACAAATGCAATAGCCACAGAAGGGGTTTGCAATGTAGCGACGGGGTCCTTCTTTTACCTGGATTGGGCAAATGATGAATGAACATTAGCAGAATATTTTTTTTTGGCCCTTAGGTTTACCTTGATCTTCTCACAGAATGCAAATTGACATTATACCCACATTTCTATGGTATTTATTACCATGGTCATGATGTGAGGGCTTTTTCAATATGAATAGTGTAGAGGGGAAACATATTACTGCAAGGAGACATTATTGTGCAGAGAATGTATAAACAGATAGGAAGAATGGAGCGACATGCTCATAATAGAAACTGAAAGCTCCTCATTTTGTCCTGATTGTCTACCCTTCCTTTTTAAACAACCTCCCTTTCTTCTAGCTATCAATACAAAGTTCTTTTTGGTAAAATGAAGTGCATTCATGCTGCCTGAAAGAAGCTTTTAAAGTTGATCTGTGCCTGCACAAAAGAGGCAGTGCCGGGTCCAACCCGTCGAGGAGGCAAACTTGGTCAATGCTCATTACTCATGGTTCGACATGCCGGCCTCCATATCATTTTGTAAAGAATCAGATAAACTTTCCTCATGATAAACAACTGAAATAATTTTTCTTAGCTGTCAGCTCCCTTTCTCCCTTACCCGGCCTGTTCTCACACTGTTCCCCGCTCGTAAAAGCAACCGAGTGCAGCTCTTTGGTCTGATAAATGGGCTCCTTTCAACGGGTGGCAGGCTTCAGGAAAAAGAGATAATCCTGGATAATGTGGACACAGTTTTCATTTCATGTCACCCAATTAAACTGCAATTATCCGGAGTGCAACAGCAGAAAAACTGGGAAGAATGGCTGCAGAATGAGGCACGGAGGCTTCCTGGGATTCTTTATACCATGCGCATTAGCCTAGATTTGTTCTGTTCTGATAATAAAGTGCCGGCCTAAGCACTCAGCCACACAAAACTGTGGCCAGACCAGCTGCAACCTGTAGCTGCACATGAAATGCACCCCACAAATTCTATGAGAAACAGCGGCCCAAGCCACAGTCCCTTTTCTTGTTAGATTATTCGCATCCAAAGTCAAGGTCTGTCCAGCAACTAGCCACCCCTCAGCTCTCTTTAGCACCCAGGTAGTCATCGACAGAATCAGGTGGAAATTTCTTGTTGGAGAAGAACAAAATTATTTCTCTGCCATGACAGCCTCAGCACCACATGAAGCACCCCAATCATCAAACAGAAAAAGAGTGATGATAACTCTGTTATTACAAACACATGTAATAAATCATGCAGAGACATATTGGTCTGAAGCCTGAACAGATATACAAATTTCGGTCAACAGCTGGTTCATCAACTGGGGGGCTTTTTCTTCATTAAAAATGATATTCAGTCCTGTAGAGAACTACAGTTATGCAATGTGAAGTAGATACAGGGACCCATCACCTCACGTTTCTAAATGATGCAGTTTTCAGATGAACACAGTGGACTTTTAGGAGAGAAAATGCAAACCTTAAGTGTGAGGCTTTAATGGAGATAATTATGGTCACCTCTGTCAACGCAACTGAGAGACAACTGATAATAGTAGAATTCACTGATGGGAGGGGAACAGTACAGCAGAATGAAAATGACCTGAGAGTATGACATTGTCAGAATACAGCAGGATAAAATGAGGCGGGTCCCAAACTCATGAACTCCAAAATAACATTTTCATCACTGATAACATAAATCTTTGGATTTATGAATACCCTCCTAAAATAAACTGTACAACTTTACCAGCCGCTCTATTTAGTGATGAATCAACTCTTTAATCTCATCAAATTATTCTCTGGTGTGCTGTTGGGCCCCATATCTCTTCTTCTTTCCTCTTTTTGAGATGGATCCCATCTTAATCTTTTTGAGAATAGCCATTTATGGCTCCTAAAGGTAGCAGATGAGACGGAAGAGTCACTGGAAGCTGACTTGAACCAGAATAATTTACCAAGTATGGCTGTCAGTGGGCCTGGGGCCCAGCAACCTCTACCAGGCTCTAGTCGAACTGAGATTTAAAAAAAAAGAAAAGAAAAGAAAAACCTCTGTCCTAAAAGATTCTGTTTTCCTTTTGCCCCAGGTGGTATCAAAAACCCAAGGTGCTGTCTTATTCCAGGTCTTTAAACCAATGTGGAAGAGTATACCACTGCAGTCACACAGGAAACATTAAATTAAAAATTTGGAGTGATGTTGACATGAATTTGAACATTGGTTCATTCTTCAATAAACATAAAGGCAACAATAATCACAGTAATGATGTTAACAACAGAAGACAACATGTATGTGCCTTTCATCTCAGAAAGCACTAGACAAATAATGGTCTGGGCTGGAATCCCATCCTGTGAAGCTTTATGGGAGACTCCACACAATTACAATAACATAATGATACTATGATAATAATAATAATACCTTATGTTTACATAATGCCTATCTCTGGGAAACCAGAGCAGTTTAGAGATGCTAATCTAATTAAACCCCAGGTCCCAGTCAAACAGGTAAGGGGCAGGCATTTTTAACTCAAACTCTGTTTAGGAAATGATGGGAATACTAACATCTCCCACCTCCCTACCTTCTAGGTATTTACAAACATTAAAAAAAAAGAAAGATAGCTGAGATTGAAATCTTCTAACTACATGGAAGAACAATGATAACAGTAGGATATAATAATACTGCTTAGATCACTTTTCATCTGATATACTTGTCTTTCAAGGGATGGGTTGAATTCATGTCCTATCTTCTTCTCTGGGAGATTTTCACACAGCTCCAACATGTGGAAGTAAAGACGGTTATTTCTGTGGGAGAGAACCAACCGCTCTTGCTGATGAAACTCACATAGTATCTTCATCCATTCCCCCTAGGGCACAGTTTCAACCTCCCTGGGGACAGCTCTCTAAACATTTCACGGGTATAGAGCATATGACCCCGGGACGTTTGAAATTGATTTTTTAAAAAAATACCTACCTTTGGCTTTTGAAGACATTGCAAACTATTAAAAAATAATAATGATGATGAAACTGGAGTTTTGCCTCAACTTGGGAGGAGTTCAGATCAAATAAAATGCCCAAGTATAAAGAACTCCCTTAAAGTACTATACATTATGTAGACAAATTCAGTGGGAGGAGAATATATATAGGATCCTTTCCCTTTCGTTGATTACTAGATACTTTTAAACAGACTATCTCAAGTATTAAATGGGCACCATAGCAATGATCACAGTCTGTAATCATGTTGTTTATTTATTTGCCCCCCCCACTTGAAGATAAACTCCATGAAAACAGGAATCGTGTCTATCTTATTCATTATTGTGTCCCATAATAACATGTATTTGGTACATAGTAGATGTTAAATAAATATTTCTTGAATGAATGAATGAAGAAAGAGTCTCTAGCATAGTTAAACGCACCCCGACTTTGCAGTCAGCAGACCAGGATGTGAATCAGGACTCCACAGCTCACTAGATTTGCAAACTTGGGCAAATCTCTTAAGCTCTTTAGGCCTCAATTTTCACTTCTGTAAAAGGAGAATTGTATTTCTGAGGATTGACTGAAATGGTGTAGGCAAATTCATTAGCCTAAACAAACACTTAATAAATACTCTTGCTTCCAAAAGAGAACGTTAGCTTGACCCAATGTTTAAGGTCAATCGGGTACTTCTGGAATCTGCAGCATACCCCTTCCTCCTCTCTGCCTAGTTTACCACCAAGAAGCATCATCTAATCCAGACATATGACTTTCTTCCCTGGCACTGTAGTCCATAGCACTGGTTTAAGGACAAGGACACAGCCTCAGTGCTCCCATCATCCCCATTCCTGGGTCCTGGATGGTGTCTGCCTTGGCTTCTGTAACTCGTACCCGGGAAGTGTCACCCTAAACTCCCTGCAGCCGTCGGGACTCTGGGAAGGATTCTCGGGCTGATATTCCCTGGTGTCTTGGCTCTACTCATATGCAGGCCAAGTGAGGGGGCAAAGGAAGGAGCTTCCAATCATTCCTGCTACCTGTTTCACATGCCCCCCCCCCAACTCACCCTCTTGGCCCAGATTGGCCAGTGGGGAAAGGTCATTTTAGGATAGTGACAAGGAGAGAGAGGCATCAGCGTTTTATAACCATCCTGTGCCCCGGACTTAGAAGGGAGACTTGACCAAGCGATTTCCTCTTATTCTTCTCTCTTCCCCACAAAACAAATGCTTCTGGGTAAACACATTAAATGCTTGAGGCATCGGAGGCAATCTCTGGAGACCCAGAGAGAAAGTAGATGAGACAGGATATCTGCTTTGTCCCAAAGAACTCTTTTTTTTTTTTTTTTTTGCCAGTGTGGGGACACCCCGGGCAGGTTTCCAAACCTCGTGCATCTGTTGAATAAATCTGCTCCCAGCTGAGGGCTGTGAGCCGGTTGGAAGGGGTCTTGTTGAGTTTGCAAAAGAATGTGAGCTGGTGCCAGCCAGGCTTCTGGGGGTCAGGGGAAAGGATCTTGGTCTCCTCTGCTCCTCCACCATGGACCTGCGTCAGGAGGAGAAAATAGGCCGAGTGCAGTCATGGAATCTTTCTGACGCCAAGCCTCTAGCTCTGCTACTGTCAGCTGCCGTGTTAACCTCTTACGAACCTCAGTTTCCTGAGCTGTAAATGGGAGATAAAGCCCCTCCTCTCAAGATTGCTGTAAGAATAAAACAGGATAATATGTGTAAAATGCACAGCCCTGGCGTGTAGAAGTTCAGGGTCAATGCTGTCTGTGGCTATTATTTGTAGACTGTGTTTATAACAGCAAAAGAAATAATACAAATGTCCCCTGATGTCAAACTGGTTAAATAAGCTACAGTAAATCTACACCAGAATGGTTGAGTATCATGCAGCTATAAAATGAAATAAAGAATGCTTTATGCTGCTATGGCGTGATCTCTAGGAATTATTGTAGAGGAAAAAAAAGGGCAAGGTGGAGACAAGTGAGCTACTTATCAAGGAAGAGGGGGTTTTCATTTTGTGTGCATTTTATGTTTTTTTTAAAGCGGTGGAAGGAAAACAGAAATGGACAGAGCTGAGGACAAAAAGGGAGGAGGATCCCAGCTACTTGGGGCCAGAAGGAATGACAGTGGTCAATGACCGTGAACTCTTGGGTTTCCCTAAAGGAGAGTGACTGGAGGAGACAATTTCCCTCCCAGACTTTGCATTAATCATTTCTATCTGGCTGCTGATTTACTCTTCTCTACAGACTGGGCACGTGTGAAATATTTCTTGTGGTCTTGCAGGGAGACGTCTGTAGCAGCCTCTGGTCTCTAGATCAGGGTCTGGCCAACTATGGACGTTAGGGCCAAATCTGGCCACCGTCTATTCTTATTTAAACTCCAAGCTGAGAATGTTTCTACATTTTTAAATTATTGAGAAAAAAAATTTCATGACACATGAAAATGACAAATTAAAATGTCAGAGTCCATCATTATAGTCTTACTGGAATATAGTCGCACTCATTCATTTCCATCTTGTCTATGGATGCTTCCACACTACAAGTCAAGCAGTCATGTATACCCTGCAGAGCCTAAAATATTTACTTCTGGTTTCTATACAGAAAACATTCGGTCACCCGTAGTCTAGCACATCAGAGAAGGTCTGGGTTTCAGATATGCCTATTGTTTTCAGGGGCCACCTCCAGGCCCTACTTGGCATGTCAAAAGTTTGTATAGAATGAATGCCCTGTATAGTCTGGCTTTGGGTAGTTGTTGTGTTTTCCCAGATCATTCTTTCTTGCTTTCATTGAGGAAGAAAAACTGGGTTAAATGTGAGGTCCTATAAATATATTTCTAATTAATGATGGAAGGTCATAAACAACAAATCATTTGTAGAGGAGGCTTGTTCTAACACAAAAAGGACTGAGTCTGGAGGCCCCTTCTGACCTCGCTGCCTCAGCAAGGTACATTGGCAGCAGTAGCTGTAAGAGTGTGTTTGAATTCAGGAGTTTTCGCTTCAAAGCTGGATTAAAGCTAGTTTTTGCCAAGGCCATGTCAGAGAGTGACTACAGGAGAGCACCCCTGGTGAGAAAAGGCCTCCTGGGGAGCTCTTGCTGCAAAAAGTGAGCTCACAGTATGTGTGGGGATCACCTGATTTCAACTGATGTCACCTGTGACCTTGAAAGGCCTATGACTCCAGAAAACAAGGGCCCATTTTGTTTGAGCAATGCTAGATGAAGTGATATTTGCCAACTATATCACCATATGAGCATAAAATAGGTAGATGATAGCTAGATGGTTAGATAGATAATGGATGGATAGATAGATAGGTAGGTAGATAGATGGAACAGGAGCTTGGGGAAATGGAAAGATTGGGAGTTTCTCTATAGCTTTCTTTTTTCTTTAATTGGGGTCTCCTCTGTTGCCCAGATGAGAGTGCAGTAGCCTGATCACAACCATCACGGTTCATGGCAGCCTTCACCTTTTGGGCTCAGGCAATCCTTCCACCTCAGCATCCCTAGTAGCTGGGACTACAGGTGCATGCAACCATGCCCAGCTAATTTGTTGATTTTTTTGTAGAGACAAGGTCTCACTATGTTGTCCAGGTGGTCTCGAACTCCTGGACTCAAGCAATCCACCTACCTCGGCTTCCCAAAGCGCTGAGATTACAGGCATGAGCCACTGTGCCTGGTCTCTGCATATCATTTTAAATGGCTTCATTGATTATATGAAAAATGTCATTTTTGACAATGTGTTTGACTTTTGGAAAATATCAAAACTCATGCAGAATTACATAAGTAAACATATTGGGTAACCAATGTGACTAATCCTTTCTTATTGGGTGGGAATGAAAACCAATGCTGAAAGTAACAGGCCTGATTTTTATGCCTCGTAAATGTACTCCAGTGACAAATTCAAAAGAAGATAATATTCATCTGAATGGTTTTAATCTGTGGGATGTCTTTGAAATAAAAATACAATTTACTTTTAAGACTGCTTATTCAAAGTTTGTTATGTCTTTTTTTTGGAATTTGGTAAAATACAGGGAGGGATCAAGTATTTATTTTGCCTTTGTGCATGCACATATGTACTTCATGATAACTGAAGAACTGATGTGGGAAAGTTTCTTTCTATATAAAAATGTCAAATAATATAAGAAGACAGATGGAATTTGAATGTTAAAATTTCCTGAACCCCCAATGAATTTGTGAATCTAGGCAATAGTCATCAATGGTTTATATTATCAATGGTTGATAATATAAAAAGAGAGAGACCAGAGAGTATATACCATGGCCTGTGAAATAGTCTTGCCATAAAATCAGTATAGGGTATGATCAAGCCTCTAACTCCATCTCCCAGCTTAACATATAAACAACAGAAGGACACACCCCGCCACAGTGACCAGTTAGCAAAGTCCCGATTGTTGAAAATTCGACCAGATATGCCATCCAGTTTCTCCAAATTAATTCCAAAAGGAAGAGAAAAATCCATCAAAAATGAAAACCAGATGGGAGGGGAACTTAAACATTAAAATAGACTTTAAAGACATATCATCAATGACAATGTATGGACTTAATTGCACCCTGGTTTGAATAAACAAACAGCAAAAGTAAGTTATAAGACAATCAGGAAACTTCAAATACTGACTGGATAATTAATGATACAAAGCACTTATTACTAATGGATATTGGAAACAGAAGGGGGAGGGTGGGAAGGGGGAAGGAATAAAAAGGTCACCTGTCAGGCACATTGTACACAGGTGGGGGTAGGAGGTAACTTAAAGCCCAGGCTTATTCGTCACTATACAATGCATCCATGTAACCAAAAACTATGTGTACCCCCTAAAGCTATTAAATAAAAAAGAACTTATTGTGATATTTTAGGTGTGACAATGGTATTAAACTTACATTTTTTAAAAAATCTTGATATTTTAGAGAAATCCCAAATATCTATGAAGTAATAAGATGACTAGGATTTGCTCCAAAATATTTGGGACACTCTGGTTTTTCTTTGGATTGTGTAAATCTTTCACCTTTTATAAAATATTTGGGGTGATCGGAAAAGGTATAGATGAAACATGACTGGCTGTGAGTTGACAATTTTGGGGGAAACTCTGATGAATCCTTAGGGATTGATGACCTTATTCTATCTACTTTTTAAAAATAAATTTAAAATGTTCCATAAAACAAAGCTTTTTTAAAATTATTCTTTTTGAGTCGGGGTCTCACTCTATTGCCCAGGCTGGAGTGCAATGACACCATCACAGCTCACCGCAGCTTTAACCTACTGGGCTCAGGCGATCCTCTCACCTCAGCCTCCCAGTAGCTGGGTCAAGAGGCATGCACCATCACACCCAGTTAACTTTTTAATTTTTTTTTGTAGAAATGAGGTCTCACTATATTTCCCAGGCTGGTCTCGTGAGATTTCTCTAAGATAATAATAGAGTGGACCAACAGTTGCTAACTTCCTTGACTCTGACACAAAATATTTTGAGTTGGAAAAGTATGCCTAAAATATATTTTTTGAAAGCATTCTACAGATTTGCTAATTTTTTAAAAAGTAGATTAACAATAAAATGTGGGAGCCTTAGGAGACCGAGGTGAGAGGATTGCCTGAGTCCACGGGTTTGAGACCAGCCTGGGCAATTTGGCGAGACCTCATCTCTACAATAAATAAAAAAATTAGCCAGGTGTGGTGGCGTATGCCTGTAGTTCCAGCTACTTGGAAGGCTGAGGCAGAAGGATCCCCTGAGCCCACTAGGTCAAAGCTGTGGTTGCCATGAGCGTGCACTGCACGCACTCCAGCCTGGGCAACAGAGTGAGACTCCAACTCAAAAACAGACAAACAAAAAGTGAGAGCCTGGATTTATTTTCACGTAATCTAAGGACAAATAATTTTGAATTAAGAATGCATTAAAACATAAGATATATGGGGATTAAATAATGGCCATGTGATATAATGGAAGAAATACTGTATTCAACTATTTGCTTGAAGACCAAAGGTTTCATCCCAGCAATGTCTCTAACTAGCTATGAACTACCAATAAGTCACTTAAACTCTCTGAATTTTGGTTTCTGGAGATATACAATAAAGAAGTTGAAGAATTACATAAATAGTTTTCAATGCCTATTGCAAAACTTTCAAAGTAAAGTGTGCTACCAAATCCTATTATGTATGTGTGGTCAACCCCTAAGACTTTGGAGTGTCTATCCCAGCTTTGCTCAAGTTGGAAGTGGTGGTCTTCCATGCCAGAATTCCCCCCACCGCCCCCAGCAGTACAAAGGGTCAATTTTCCTTCTCCTTCTGTGATGATCACTTCTGAAGACAGACTGGAGAGGTTTGCCTTGGTAGAGAACCCTTGTGGGCATTTATCCACCCTGCTGGCCTCTCAGAAGATGGCCCACAACTAGGAAGGGAGGGGTATTGTCTGGGCCACTCCATAGATACGTCTGGTCACCAGAAGAGCTTAAGAAGGGCCATTTTCCACAATACCCACCTCGTCCCGGGAAAAGCCACACTTCCAGCTTTCATTAGTTTGAATGCAGTCTAAATTTTAGAGTGTTTATGTCTTCCCCGAAAGAGCTGTGTGAGTGCACAATTCCCATTCTATTACCACAGACAAAAGACGGCACACTGAGGACATAGTTTCAAGTTTCTGTGTCTTTGCGATGAAGAATTTATGGACTAGAGGGTCTTTCTCTAGCAGTCAATTTGCTTTTGTTCCTTAAAGGAGAGGAAATATTGAGAGGGGACTCCTTTATAGCAGTTTCAAAATTTTTATTTAGAGAAGTGTGTCACATGCCTTTCGAATGTTTGGCCTTTCAAATCTGTTGGGAAACTCTGGGGTGAGGAGGAGGAGGAGATAGAAAAAAATTTGGTTTTGGGAACTGGTGCACAGTAATTCAATACAAGTGACTACTGCCTCACATTAATATTCAGTTGGATAGAATGGGCAAAGAAACTTCATGTTTAATTTTATTTATTGAACACTGTCTATATGTTAGCATGGCCCAGGGTGCTGGGGTTATAGTAATTAATAAAGAACTGTCCTTAAAGAGATGATACTTTATCTGAGAAAAATGACAAGTGAACAGAAAATTACAATACAACACGAGAAGTTCAGGGATTTGTGTGTGTGTGAAGTATATATGCTTTCAATCTCTCCTGAGAATCATGAAGACATTTTGAATAAATGGAAACACAATCTCTTCTTATGCAGATAAATCAGCGTTACAAAGACGTCCATCTTCCCTTAATCTATATGTTTATCACAATTCCACTTAAAAAGCAAGCAAGAGTCAGGTATAGTAGCTCACACCTATAATCCCTTGCTTGAGCCCAGGAATTCAAGACTAGCTTGGGCAACATAGTGAGACCTCATCTCTACCAAAATTAAAAAAAAAAAAAAGTAGCTGAGTGTGGGGTGCATGCCTGTAGTCCCAGCTATTTAGGAAACCGAGGTGGAAGAATCGTCCGAGCCTAGAAAGTTGAGTCTGCAGTGAGCTGTGATCATGCCATTGCACTCTCTAGCCTGGGTGATGAAGACCTCAACTCAAAAAAAGAAAAAGAAAAAGGTCTGCAGGATATTTTCAACTAATTAAGCTATTTCAAAATCATATAGAAAAGTAAATGTTCAAGCTGGATGGGCTTAGAGTCTATGACACTGAGTGGTCTTTCACAGAAACAAAAAACTGAGTATCACATGTTCTCACTCATAAGCGGACCTTGAACAACTATCGTAATACTATAAGGAAAGGATTGACAGTAGTGAGAAACTGTGGGGGATGGGGGGGCGAGGAGGAAAAATTGGCAGTAGTGGGACTCTGCCTGGCGAAGGAGGGAACACCTCATCAACAAGGGTACCTGCACAATGAATATTTGTATACCTAGCCCTGAATTGTTTCCCACAATTTAAAAAAAAAACTTAAAAGTTAAAAAATAAATAAAATAAAGTCATTAAAATGGTAAAGTTAAAAAAAAAAAGAAAAAGAAATGTCTTTAAAATACTCAAGAAAATTCCTAAAAGAATTAGACTAAAGAAGATAGACAAGCTCCTATAAGATATTAAAATACATTATCAGGCTACTATAATTACTGTGATTAGACAAATCGATGGACCGGAACAAAGTTCAGAAATAGACTCAAAAACATGTGGAGAATTAGTATATGACAAAAGTGGGATTTCCAAGCAGTGGGGAGAAGACGGTCAGCTTTCTGTCACCCACAGATTTGGCAAATGTACAACTACAGTACACAGCTCAAGTCACACATCTCAATGTCTGAGGCTTTGAAGGGTCTTTCTTGCTCAACTGGTAGATACTCCTAGATTAATACTCTTTTGTGAACACTAACAATTTGGATGAAAAATGGTCCCAAGCTGGCCAAGACTTTCGTCGATGTCATATTAAGTAAGTCTTCCTCTACAGAGTGGATTTTCCAAATTAAAAGTGATCGTTGCATTGCTTCTTAATCGGTTTATAGTTTATAAATGATTATAAATGTCTGGAGTGTGGAAGGATTGTTGTCTGTTAATTTTTAATATAGAATGCATGAAATAGAAAGCTAAATTTAGGCCTTTTCAATTTGGTTTCAAAGAGTGATTGAGACTTGTGAAATAAACATTTTCTTTATCCAAATATATGCATGTACACAAAGGCAATTCCAATATGTGCCAGAAATTGCGGGAAACGCCAGAGATACAGCAGTAGGGATTGAAGTCGAGGGTGCCAGAGTTCATGTAATAAAATGTAAGAGTGTTGTGTTAGAGAAGGGGGACCCTTCTCTGGCCTGTGGCAGGACAAACTAGTGGTGAATGGGGAGATATATCAGAAGACAATTGCTCCAGTGGACGGTGCCTAACAGTTATGATTCTAGATCTACTGTACAAGAGGGGATTCAAAAAACCTGGTATTTAATCATAAAAAATTGTGTATTTGTTCTTACATGTTTAAACTTCAGTCACCTTCAAAGTAGTCTCTGTTTGAAACAATACACCTGTTAAGATGCTTTTTCCACTGTTCAAAACAGTTTCAAACTCGTCAATTTCGATGTCTTTCAGTGATTCTGCCCCTTTTGGCTTCACCTCTTCCACATCGGCAAAACGTTTCCCTTTGAGGACTTTTTTCATCCAGGGAAATAAAAAAAAAAAGTCAATCAAGGTGAGATTGGGTGAATAGGAAGGGCGGGGCATGGGGTCTTGCTGTTTTGGGGTCAAAAACTGCTGAACACTCAGCACGGTGTGGACAGGCGCACTCGTAAATCACCCTTGATGAAATAGACAAACAAGTTGAAAGAATCTCCAGAAAACAATTCACTGAGGCCAAATGCAGCCTCTCACAACAACGCTAGCTGGGACACTGATGCTGATGACCTCCTAGAGCACTTACCTAGCGGGGGAAGCTTGCACTACAAGGAGCTACCCCTCCAAAAAATAATTCTGTTTTTTGGGGGGAGTTCCCCCATGTCTATAGACACACATGGAGTAGTTAGAGTTCCTGAATCACACACTTGGGTAATTTTGACTGAAGCTGAGTCTATCTACATGACAACAAACCACTGTCTACTGAGGACAGTCAATGGGGGATTTACAGAGTCTAACAATCGCTCTTGGCATCTCCTGGCTCTCAAGAGAAAGACTACACAGCATGAGAAAAAAAAAAAGAACAGACTAGAGTCTGCAGGGTCTGGGCTTGTCTTCTGGTTCTGCCGCCTGACTATTTGGCTACCTTAATTAAGCAGATTACGTCCATTTTCTTATCTACAAATGTACAGAGATAATGCTTATCCGGCTCTGTTGCTATAAGAATTAAATGGGATGCTGGATTTATAATGGGACACCATTCCAAAGCGTGAACCGTTGGTATTTCATCACAGGAAACCACACTTCTTTTTTTCTTTTCTTTTCTTTTTTTTTTTTTGAGTTGGGGTCTTACTCTGTCACCCATACTGGAGTAGAGTGGCACGATCATGCCTCACTGCAGCCTTGACCTCCTGGGCTCCAGTGATCTTCCTGCTTTAGCCTCCTGAGTAGCTGGGACTACAAGAGTGCATCACCTTGCCCAGCTAATTTTTTGAGTTTTTGTAGAGACAAGGTCTCACTATTTTGCCCAGGCTGGTCTTGAACTCCTGGGCTCAAGCAATCTACCCACCTCTGCCTCCCAAAGTGCTGGAATTATGGGTGTGAGTCACCACGACCAGCCTCAGAAACTCCACTTCTATCCATCATCCTGTTTACCTTTAACGCTGGCTCTGAAGGTGAGGGTCTTGGCCAAATGAAAAGGCAATATTTTGACTCCCAGAATCAACACAGAAAACCCAAAGGAGAAACAATAGTTTTGAAAGTCATAGGTTTGGGTCATGAAAAAATGTATATATATTTTTTTGAGTTGGAGTCTCACTCTGTTACCCAGGCTGGCCGCTGGCCAAACTCTTTCTTATCTCAAAGTTATGCACATTTTATTGTTCCCCATCTGGGAACAAATGTGCTGCACCATTCCACCCATCCATTTATTAATTT
>CAUYQG010073330.1:0-27095 GCA_963574415.1 Tarsius wallacei | reverse complement strand
GGAAACAGCAAGTTTAGCTCGGGAATTCTTTTATTTGGTAAAGATCCGTTAGTGCCTCTTCCAGCAGGATCCCTGAACTGACCTCAGCACTAGAGATACAGCAGAGAAAGGCCAGGCCTTTGCCCCCAAGGGATTTGCATGCTGTTGGGGAGGCAGACACTAACACATTTACAAGAATGAACAAGGTCATTTCAGCTGGCACTGTCATGAGAAGTATAAAGAGAGCAGTGTGTGCTAGAGAACACCCGCGAGAAATCTACAGGCAGTCTAGATTGAGGGGTTAGAGAGGTTGCTCTCTAAAGTGGTAAATTTTAAAACTCAGACCAGATGAGAATGAAGAGCTAAGACGATGGGTAGACTGGAAGGGGGGGTGGGGAGAGGAGAACTACCCAGTTGTAAGTTGAGAAGCTGAGTAGATGGCGGTGTCATCTTCTGAATCACAATAGGTCTATGCGGGAGGAGCTGAGTAGGGGGTCTTAAATGACATGGAAAGAGTTTTGACTTTATTCTGGCTGCTATAGGAACTGGGAGAAGACCTTGAGGTCAAGAATGACTTCTTTTTAGATGTGTCTTTAGAAAGAAGGTGTTGCTTGAAGGATGAATTGAATGGATTTGATCAAGACACATACATATACACAGCTAGAACAAAGGTTTCAGAAAGTGGTACTTACCCACATAAATGTGATAGATTCTATTTTCCATATGATTCTATTTTATTCTGTAGTGGTGATGACAACTCAATAAATTGATTTCAGGATCAGCTAACGGGTTGCAACCCATGGTTGCACAACATTGAATTCAAATACAATAGACACTAGACACGTGGAGAGATATCTTTCCTTTTGTTTCCTACTGAGGCAGGCATAGTTACCATAGTTTAGAAGTAGTTAAGTAGATTTTCTTAGGCAGGTCTAATTTAGATCAGGGTAAGCATTCAGACATCTTTATTGGTACATGACTTCACAGACTGACCAGGCATATCAGACCTGACTACCTTGAGGGTTGGAATGTGAAACTATCAAATACAGTGAATCACAGAAACAATAGGGATTTGCTCAAAACTCAGAAACATGATGTTCTTAAAACAAAAAAGCCCAAATCTAGTTAAGCAGTAACTTTTATTATTTAGAAGGTCCTTTTGACCTTAAAAGGTTGAGAGATGATAATCAAAACTCATGAGGAGATACCTGCAGCCCTTCACTCTAAGTTTATGGAATAGTTTACTTAATCAACTTTGGAAAATTATGTAAAACTTCTTGTCAAAAACCAGTGCATGTCCTATTCTTTTAGGCATCTGTATTTTTTTCTTAAACATGTCTTTCTCTCTAATAAACTGTATTTCACTCTTCCCACATCTCTCTCTGAAATTCTTTTCTGCAGCAAAGTCAAAAATTCACAGAACAGCCAGGCTCGGTGGCTCAGCCTATAATCCTGTGCCTTGGGAGGCTGAGGTGAGTAGATTGCCTGAGCCCGCGGGTTCGAGACCTGCCTGGGCAGGTGAAACCTCATCTCTACAATAAATCAAAAAAATTAGCCGGGCGTGGTAGCACGCGCCTGTAGTTCCGGCTACTCGGAAGGCTGAAGCGGAAGGATCACCGGAGCCCAGCAGGTCGAGACTGCGGTGGCCAGAAGCAGCCGCTGCACTCCAGTCTGGGCGACGGAATGAGACGCCAACTCAAAAAAAAAAAAAAAAATTCACAGAACAACAACACTCACACCACCCAACATCACTAGTATGGAACATAATAACTGGTTGGGAGGTCTCATAAAACCCATGGAAAAGTAGAACAAGTTCCATAGTTTTTGCGCAGCTATATATTTCTGGAAATATTTATTTGAAGTAAAGTAGCTGTAAATTGATAGCTTTAATTACAGATACCATGATCCCCATATACCATTACTTTATTGGTTAAAATAAGGAAGATGCATTTTTAAAAGTAGCTTCCTAACGATATCTAGTTTTAAGCTTTACTCCATCTATTTTTACTTTAAAATAAAAGACCCAAAATGCCTAGCAGCACATACCAGTTGTGTGAGAACTCTAAATTAGCCTCAGCTAAAGTCTGAGACTTACCATGGAAACCTCTGGCTTCGAGTCTGATTAATAATCAGAGAATTGCTAAAACTAGGATTCCCGTGGCTTTGCATTGCACTCCGTTTTACTGCAAAGAAATTCCCCCATAATCAAAGCTCTATTTTTAATCTGCTCATTTTGGTCCTATACTTGTAATTGTAGCCTAATCATCTACAGCAAGCAAATAGAGACCCGTGGTGATAGACATTTCTCTCTGGAATCACTCACAATGAAATGTGTTTTCACCATAGAACATTAATACAAAAGCATGTTATTTATAACAAACTTCCCCAAGATTTTTGGCATCTTACTTCTACTTTCTCTAAAATATGAGCATTTCTACTTCTCCAAGGAAGAGAAGCTCGGTCCCCACCCAAAGCACATGTGCTTCCAGGAGCCGGTCCTGCGTCTGCTGCCCATGGGTCTTCGAGTTTCTAGCAGGGAATTCATGTCCTGAGCCTCTCATGCCTCTTCAATGAATTGCACCAGCTGTCAGCATGTTTCTCTACACACTGAGAGGTGTCTAGGGGTAGAGCCCTAGTTTTATCAGAATTACCTGGACGGCTTGTTAAGAATGTATTACTGGGCTCCACCCTCAGAGTTTCTGGTTCAGGAGATTTAAAATGGGTCTGAATTTGCATGTCCAGCAAGTGTCAGATGATGCCGGTGCTGGTAGTCCACTGAGAACTGCTGCTCAGTGAAGTCACATCTCAACTCCACTCAGCAAACCTCTCCTTTGCTACAATTACGTGCAGACTGTAAGTGTATAAGTGTTTGCTGAAAAAAATTTAAAATAATTATCAGCTGAACCCATAAGACTTACTGAGAACTTTTGAACTCATGAAAAAAACTGTATTAATTTTCTTACTGGACATCAATTAAATTTGCTTGGCAGAAGGAAATGCAGAAAACTAAGCCTTCTCTCTGCACTATTATCATTATCTAAAATAATAATAAGTGTGCTCCTGAATTGCATGTTAACCTTGAACGATGAAATATAGAAAGATCCTTGATTCTGAAATACCCCTTGCCGTCTTAGGAAATAAACCTTACAGGTACTTGTTTTATGTTGCATCCTGTGAAGTTTTCTATGCATTCACCAGCTTTTGTATGCTGGGAAAGTGTTTTCTCTGCACTAGGTGGCAGTGTAGTCCCGACATTTGAAACCAAGGTCTCGAAGACGAATTTGATTTCCAGTCTTCAAGAAGATAACTTTAATGTTATGCAAATATTTCATTTTTGGTTAATTTCCATATTTATAAATTGAGATATTGTAATTAACTCCTTTTTAGGCTTGCTCTCAGAATAAATGTGCAAATACAACGTACCTTGATTGTTCATGAAAATCTTTTGAAGGAGAAAGACACTAAGTAAACAACTAAAATTAACTCTGCCCTGACAGGTGAGCCATCCTCTCTGTCTCCACTAACCCCCATTACTTTGAATTTTTTAACTGAACAGAGCAAACCCGAGATCAGGAGTATGAGCTCTGTAGCCAGAGGGCTTGGTTCATGTCTCAGCGCCACCACGTCCCAGCAGGGAGACAACAAGGGAGAGGCAGTTAACCTCTCTGCCTCATCTTCCTCATTTGTGAAAATGAGTAACAGAAGCATCCACCTTGTAGGTATGCTATGAGGATTAAACTAGAGCTTGAAATAGTACCTGGCACTCAGTACATCTAAGCTATGATTTTCTTATAACACTCCTCTCCACTTTCTTCTTCTACTCACCCTCAGTCTGCTCAGTAAACAGAGGCTTGTTTAGATCTCTATAATAAAGAAAAATGTACCAGATGCTAAAAGCTGTCCTGGACAATATACAACTACTCAAAAGACGCACCCAGGAATAGCAAGGTGGGCCATGGCCACCCCTGCTCACCTCTCTGTGTATAACTCTCCCTCCCACAGAATGAGCCTACATCAGCCTTTCACACCTTTCCCCTCATCAGCAACAGCTTCCCACTTGTGCTCGGTGGCTTCTCAGGAATGTCCTCATCCTAAACTCCTCTGCACCTCACAATAATCCAGCAAGGCAGACTTGACTGTCCCATTTTCCTGGTGAGGAAACAGATGAAGGGATCGCACAAACTCATGGTTACCTCCTGACAGAGGAGCATCTGTTTACCGACTGAGTCAAGCAGACAAGAAAGACAACTCCAGCAATCGCTGCAGAAGAAGTTATGCTAACAGAACATGCTGCAGACACAGTGACCGGTGACGGGTCCCTTTATTAAGCAACTTTTGTAGTTTGCTTTAATTATATATATAATATGTATAGGTGCATATATATATATATGTATACATATATATAACTTTTTTCTTTGTTTTAGAAGCAATATGTGAATATTGTAGAAAAGTAGAAAAATAGAGAAATAGAGAATAGAAAAAATTACTCCTAGTTTCACCACCTAGAGACAAGTCACTATAAACATGGCACAACGTCTTCTTTCAGTCCGTTGGCTATGGGCAAGCTGTGGTCACACTCCACACAATTGTATAACTTCCTCAGATGCATGTTACTGAAAGCACTTCTATGTTTGCTTTCATCAGATTTAAATGCAATCATATAGCACATACAAAACAGACAGCAACGCCCAGGTGGTAGAACTTCACCTTGACGTCAAGATTACAGATTTTAATTCTAGCTGCTGTAACCTCGAGAGAAAACACCTCTATAGTTAGTCCGTAGAAGAGACGTCTGAGTGACCGGGCAAGGTTTTTCCAGCAGGGATCGGTTTTGAAAGGCGTTCTTTATCTCACCCAAAGCTGTGGGAGACTGTAAACTCACTCACAGACAACCAACTGACCACAAATCCACAAGGACATGTGTGGACATTCCAGCGGCACCTGAGGGCAGCTGCGGCAGGGTCCTGCCTCCTACCTTCCCTTCAATCCAAATATCTCTGAAACCATGTCTAACGCCAGGAATAGCAGCAGCATGGGATGTGACAAGGAGCCTCTGTTCTTCAAAATGGGCTTAGGTCCATGACAAGCTCCAAGGACTCTGGCATCAGCATCCCCAGTAATTCCAGGGAAGATCAGTCCAGGAAGGACCAGCAGGGATGGAAAAGTGGACAAGGACCAATGACAGAGGAGGGGCAGGATCGGGACTGGTGTAACCTGGTATCTCCTGGCCACGGACTTCCCCAGGGCATTCAAGACTTTTTCTAGAAGTGCAGTGTGAGGAGGAAATAGAAGAAGGTGTTTGCCCTGGGCCAAGAAGTAGGATTCATACTTTTAAAAAAAAGAAGACATCTTTTTTAGTCTATATAGCTTATTATCATCTCCATCTTACAGGAGTGAGGCTCAAAAATGTCAAATAACTCACTAAGGAAACTCCAAATGGCAGGCAAAAACCAAACTTGGGTTTCTCTAACACCAAAGCTGATGTTCTTCCTCTAATCTGTCATTTTTGAGTAATGCATACACACACATACACATGCATACACACATACACACAAGCATACAAATAAACACATGCATACACACACCCAAACATGAATATACACACCCACACACAAGCATATACACACCCACGCACACACACATACACACATGCATACATATACACACCTACACACACACACACACATGCCTGCACACGTGCATACACACATCCACCACACATGCATACACACACACATGCTAAGGGCATTCTCCACTCGCTCTGCATTTAATCGTTCACTGTTATTTTCTTTTCTTCATAAACTCTCCCGCTGAACAACTCCAAGCATTAATAAGAAGGTCTGGGGCAACCCTCTTCCCAATCCCCTCTGGCTGCCAGGAGCTTTCCTATCTTCTAGTAAATTCCTACTTATTCACTCAAAAAAAAAGTAGGTCTGCCCCTTGTACCAGTCACCAACTTGGTGCCCTAATTGTCCAAGGGTTTACCCTCATGGCACTTGGCTTACAGGCCTCTCATGCAAAACACCACGTGAACAGTGATCATTCCTGTTTCAGTGTCCCAGCTCTTATATATATTTGTTATTGCTGACTCCATTTAGATGGGCATTTGTTAATTTTTTATGTATTCGTGGTGTTTTTTCCCTATATTTCCCTGTGGTTCTATCCATATCAAAATTTGTCTTAGATTCTAAACTCTCACAGGTTAGGGACTTGACCATAATCTCTCCCACACTTCACCTATTACCTGCTGCAGTCAATCATTTTGTATATTCCTAGGCAGTCAAAACTTCAACCAACACCATATTTAAAGTGCAGTCCTGGCTTGCTAAGGAAATTTTCAGAGCCAAATAATGCCTTCCCTGTCCTCAAGGAAGGAGGCGGGACACGCACACCCCAAAATTGTGAAACACACTTGATTGGCCCAAAAGGACCCCCAAAGGAAAGTAAGTGGAACCATAAACAAAGTGTTCAAGAAACAGAAGGACAAAAGTGACTAATGCTCTGCAGAGCATTTCACAGAGGGAATGACCTTGAGCTTGACCCTGAGGAATGAATCCTATTTCAAAGGCAGTGAAAACATCACAGGACAGTTGGGGTAAAGTGAGCTGAACATCAATCAATACTATAAGAAAGGGATTGGCAGTAATGGGACACTGTCAGGGGAGGGCATATAACATCAATAAGGGTAACTGATCTCAAACCAAGTGAAGGGCAGACCAGAGGGAGACCCAAGTTTTACCTGTATGATGACCACTTATCTACCTAATCCTGAATTGTACCCCACATCTTTAAAATTAAAAAAAAAAAATTTTAAGAAAATAAAAATTAAAAAAAAACACACACAGAGGCATGGAAGACCATGGAGTGAAATTAACTACATTTAAGGCAGGATTTCACTTTTTGAAAAGACTATTTGTCATGTTGGACCCAGAGGTTGAGAAAATTAATAGTACTAAACTATATTTGGTAAATAAATGAATCACAGGTCTGACATTTATGACTTTCTAATATTAGTCTACATTCCTTGTGAATATTTTGCCACTGAAAATCAACACCCATTCACTGTGGAGGAAAATCTGGAAATAAGGATTTCAGTTACAGAATGGCTCCATTCTAGGAAAACATTTTTGTTGTCCACAAAGGACTCTCAGTTTGGAGACTCCATCAAGACATAAGGAACACCAAGAGCCCTGATGCCAACACCCAGAGAAAAGAGGCAAGACTTCTTCACTGGGACATAAAATGCTATTTGCTACTATTTAAACGATAATCCTTTTTTTCCCCCACAAATACTGGTACCAATAAGAGGCTGCCAAGCTTGCCTGAAGTGAGACACCAGGAAGGGTTAATGGCACGTGCAGACAGCAATGCCATTTCCCTGGAGGGAAGCGGATGGGTAAATAAAGTGCACATTACTTTAAAAAAATAAGGATCCAAGAGACTCCTGGGTATGGGCTAAGTGAGGGCTTCAGGCAGCAAGAATGAGGGCACGGAGCCAAGGATAGGGGTGTGTGCTGTTCAGGGAAGAGACTCTGAACAGTGAAACGAGCTCTCAAGTGGAACTGAGAGGGGACGGAAAGGATGCAGAGTGGCTGCAGCAACTCACGTGGACACCAGCACATCCAGGGTGCACTTCCTAAAGCCTCTGCAGCCAACCGGAACAAAGCAGTAAAGAGCAATAAAACACAAATGACCTAGAAAAATAAGACCTCACTGAACACAGCCTACTACACAGGCCTGGCTTCAGGAGCAGATGGAGAGAAACTGCAGCCCACGAGGTGCTCATTGCTATAGATGTTTTCAAGCTTTTTTATCTATTAGGACACGGCTGAATGTGTAAAATGTTGTTACAAACATTACAGAAGTAACTGGCAGAAATCTGCCTCTTGGTACAATATTGGGAGATGCCATTTGGCTACAAAGCACCGTAATAAAGTTGTCCATAAGTGCAACTATAAACGCAGACAGCAAGAAATAAATAATTTTAATGATGTATCCAGAGGGTAAATAGCAGGTTGTTGCTATGTTATTGTGAGTGACCCTTGTTGGATTATAAATAACCATAAAAATACTTTTTTAGGAAATGAAGAGATTTTTAAAAAGCCTTAGGGCCTTGCTGCATTGCCTGCAGTGCACACCGTGTTCATTCCTATCACTCTGTGTCCAGAATTACACTGGCTGCGAATTCAACTGTAATTTGTATAGTTACAATTCGTGTGCTTCCTTTAAAAATAAATATTTTATGCCAAGCCCAAATACTGCTGTTTTCTCAAATAAGAGATAGTGAAACTGATTTTAATGCCAGACTTGTCCCTTCATGTACTGCGTCTTCCAAAAATTCACTCTACTTCTCTCTATCATGCTGCATGTTCATCGCTTCCAAGCCTTCTCCAGCAAGCACTCCTCCCCACACACAAGGTTCCTCTGGCTTGTCCAGCCAGATGATCTCCATTCTGATCACTCACAGGAAAAGCTGTTCACATACAATGACATGACATTGAGTTTCATAGGCAAAAGAGTGCCATAGAGAAAGCAGGGGCATCTAAAATCAGAAAACAAAGACTTGAGCCCTTGTGCCACCAATGCACATCCGTTCATTAGTCTTGTGATACCACTGAGCCTGTTTCCTGACCAATGAGGACTTCTCCCAGAGGCTCCTTGAGAGACTCTGCAGTTTTGAACACTGCAGAGTACTCAAAACCAAAGAAGGCAAATTCTCAACTCTCAAGGACCTTAAAGTATACCGGAGGAGTAAAGACATTTGCCTTCATAATTAAGACACAGGGTGGCAAATAGAAAGTGGCTTAAACGATATCCCCAGGACGACAATCCGACCTGACAAACATCCATAAAATAGGCTCTTGAGATAAATGCAATGAGTTACTGTCACCTGTCCAGTTAAGAACAGACACACGACAACTATACCAACACAAGACAGATCATGATGAAACACTGTGAAGAAAGTGCAATCTAGGAATTAAATAGATCCAGGTCAATATACACACACAAAGGCTTTGATATAGATGTTCAAGTGGTGAGGTTGAGGAGAGGTGTGAGAGTTTCCAAAGGAAGGGTTTTAACTTCCAGACAAGGTAAAGAGGGCCAGTTCTGGCATCAGATTGAACAGCTTTAAGAGGCAGGTGGATGCTGGGAGGAAGTGGGGGTGACCTTGAGGATTCAGCTGACCTGGGAAAACATCCGAGAGAGTAAGGGTAGGCTGGTATATCAGAACTCAAACCACAGTAGGAAAGAACATGTCGGCAGAGGCTGGGAGCTAAGGAAAGGAAAAGCCAGGATGGTGGCTGAAGAAGGGCATGATTTTTTTGTTTCTTTTGTTTTAAAAACAATAGTTTTAAAATAACTAGCACTTGTATAGTGTCGACTCCCTGCGAGATACTGTTCTAGACGTTTTACCTAAATTAACTCATTTATTCATAAGTGGTATGTGGTAGAGGCAATTTTCTCCACTGCAGCAATGATGGATGTTAGGTGAAGGAGAGAAGGTGAGTTTTGTGGACTGAGAGAAAGGAGCCAGTGCAGAGAGAGATTGAAGACAAGAGGGAGGACCAAAGACAAGAGAGAGACTGAAGACAAGAGAGATTGAAGACGAGGAGACCGAGGACGAGAGGGAGACTGAAGACATGAAGGAGACTGAGGACAAGAGAGACTGAAGATGAGAGGGAAATTGAGCACGAGAGGGAGACTGAGAACAAGATGGAAAATGAAGACAAGAGAGCTCGAAGACGAGGAGACTGAAGACCAGAGAGAAGCTGAGGATGAGAGAGAGACTGGAGATGAGAGAGAGACTGCAGATAAGAGGGAGATTGAGGACATGAGGGAGACCAGAGACATGAGGGAGACTGAGGACAAGAGGGAGACTGAGGACGAGAGAGATCGAAGACGAGGAGACTGAAGACAAGAGAGAGACTGAGGATGAGAGGGAGACTGAACCCAACTGGGAGACTGAGGACCAGAGGGAGAATGGAAATGAGAGGGAGACAGGACAAGAGAAACTGAACACAAGAGGGAGACTGAGGACGAGGGAGAGACTGAGGACGAGAAAGAGGGTACCACTGGCACTCAAACAGGAGGAGCTCAGGGGTGAGGAGTTGTGGTGATTTCCTTTCTGTACTATTCCTTAACTTGTAACTTTTCCAGGATAGGCATTATGACTTTCATTATTAAAAAAACTAACAAAGCTCAAAATCAGAGGTCCCTGTAGTGACTTACATTGTTTTTAAATTATTCATTTTTCCCTTCTACATAAAAATGAGCTTTCTAAAATGAGAGTCTGCTCTCTGAGAATAGGAACAGTGCCTTATTCTTTCCCCCATCAACTTGCACGTGTGTGTATGTGTGTGCGTGCGTGTGTGTGTGTGTGTGTGTGTTAAATTAGAGCGACATGGTCAAAGAACAAATATTTCCAGAATATAGGCAATGTATAGCAGCATCAACATATAATTATACTGAGTTACCTACATTCTGCTTTAAAGGGGTTCTCTTTTCACTCTCTGGGAAACCCTCCTACTAGCATGCTAGGGACAAGTGTGAAGTCCCAAAATCCATACCCTTGTTAATATGGCCCCAAATTTAACTTTTGGTAATTAGGGTAAGTCTATAACTACCCTATCTTGCTGTCCTTAAGTACTTTTTAGGATCTGTTTTTATTTTTCTTTTACTTTAAAAAAATTTTTTCATTTCAAATATGTGGGGTACAATCCAGGGTTAGGTATATAAATGTTCATTACGCAGGTATCCTTATTGATGAGATGTAGGCCGTTCCCCTGGCAGTTTCCCACTACTGCCAATCCTGCCCCACCCTCCCATGCCAGTTTCCCACTACTTCCAATCCCTTTCTTGTAATATTACAATAGTTGTTCAAGGTCCACTTACAAGTGAGAACATGTGATACTCAGTTCTTTGTTTCTGTGATAGATCACTCAGTATTATAGGATCTAAGTCCATTCAAGTTGCTGCGAATTTCATAATTTTGTCCATCTTTATGGCTGCATCATATTCCATCACGTATATGTACCACATTTGTTTTTAATTATTCTTCCTCACCCCCGTCCCTCGTTCTATTGTTTTACTTCCTGTCACCACTACTCTTGGACCTTAAAAAACAGGGAATCCCTTTTGGGACCAGCCAGATGGCAGGTTTGTTTTGTTATTGCCTCTTATTTTCCTGCACTGAGAATGTACAAGACCTGGATATCTAGTAATGATTGGAGCAGGCTGTCATTTTTTTCTTGCCATTCTCATAGGGTAAGATGAGTTATTAATTAAATCACAGTCTTTGACATTCAATCTTAAAATAATTTAGCTTTCCCTCAAGCTACTGATTATCAAAATTGGTGGGGGGTTGTTGTTATTGTTGTTTATTTAGGGGAGGAGAAAGCAAAAATGACTTTTTATAGTATTGTTTTCTTATTTTTATCTTTCTCCCTTTCCCCACCTTCCCTCACAGCAAACCCATCCATGAGGCTCCTGTTTCTGATTATTCTACAATTCCCCTTAGGTTCCTCACTCCCATGCATTACAAATTCAAGATTCCCAGTTTTCATATATAACAAGTTTCCTCCCAGGTTCCAGTGGGTCTGGCAGGGCTTTACCTGGAAGAATGAAGACATGTCTCCTGCCTGTCTCCACACAATGGCCCTAGTGTGGAACTGCCCCGAGCACACCTACAGCAGAGGAAGATGCCGCATGTGTGTGCAAACTTCACACTTCTCCATAGACATGCCAGCAGGAGGGCTCCCCAGAGAGGGAAAAGAGAGCCCCTCTAAAGCAGAATGCAGGTACTACTCTCAGTATAATTATGTTGATGCTGTCATACATTGCCTGATATTTTGGCAATATTTGTTCTTGGACTACGTTGTTCTATTAGAGACAACTGTCAGAAAGAGCATATTAGAATCACCTAGAAATGTTTTTAAAAATGCAAATGCTTAGATTCATCCTCAGAGATTCAGATTTAATTGCTCTGGGATGGACATCTAGACGTCAGTATTTCCTAAACGCCTCCCACCCCATCTTTCATCCCAATCACCAGTGATTCTAAGGTAAAGCCAAGTTGAGGACGACTGGCTAGGACCAACCCCAAAATCTAATCACTAGGGGTCATTGAATACACAATATATCTTTGGATCTTGGAATACATTCTAGATCTCATTTCTTTTTAAATAAGATAAAGATTGTATCTGAGGTTAAAATAGAGTCAAAGCCATTCCCCAAATTATCTCTTCCTTTTTTACAAACATTCACACAAACATTAAACTAATCCAGCACCCCCAGGACTGCTCAAGGGACTAACCAAGCAACCTGACCTAGTTATCTTCATACCAGCTGTGTGTGGCATCTTGCTAAACTCGCTAATGAGGCAGCAATGTCGTTCAAGAAAGAAAATTATCTTTACGTGCTAATATCACCCTGAGCCAAGAAAGCAACATAAGCATATTACTACGGAAAGTAAATTAGGATAAGACCTTGTACTTTTTAAAAAATCATCTAGTCACAGAGGCTCTGTAATTCTGTCCTTGATCACAGGGATATTTGAGGAGTTTGGGGATTCAGAAAGCCATTCCTTGCTTCAATTTCTAGTTGCCAAGTACACGATAAAGCAATGTTTAGGAAGTCAAAGTACAGAATGTTCATATTTAAAATAACAAAACTTTTCACTGTTAAGTTACTAGTGGAAACCGGAGAGTCACACCCCAACTGAGAGGCTATACACTAAGAAAAATCATGTTTCACCATCCTGGATATGAGCTCACTGCAGCAATGATCTCTACTCCATGGCCTGGCTTTGGTTGCAGCATTTTGTTCCTGGCTGGTATGGTTTTCAGGTTAGGCAACTAGCATAACAACCACTCCTTGAGGGCCAAGGACTTTTCACTGCAACATGCAGAAGGCAGAAAGACACAACTCTCATGACACTCTCACACACACCACACACTCTCTACAAAGCTGCACATTTAATCCTCAGAGTGACACATTCATCCTAGTTTGCCCAATTCTGTCCTAGTGAGCTGAAAGTTCACGTCCTGAGAGCAGCCCCCAGGCTCCTTTCACAGGCATACCAGCATGACTGGTGACCCTGAAAACTACTAGGATCAGAATCTAGTCTGCAGGGAACTCTGACTTATTGGCCCCATCCATCAGGCCAGGTGATTTTATACACATAGACAGGGCCAGAGGGATACTACCTGCCACTACGTAAGAGCATCCACCATGCTTTATTTATTTATTTATGTTTAAAGACAGGGTCTCGCTCTGTCGTCCAGACCGGAATGCAGTGGCACAATCACTACAGCCTCAGCCTCCTGGGTTCAGGTGATCCTTCCACCTCAGCCTCCCAAGTGGCTGGGACTACAGGCATGCACCACTATGCCCAGCTAATTTTTTTCTAATTTTTTGTAGAGACAAGGTTTCACTATGTTGCCCAGGCTGGTCTTGAACTCCTGAGCTCAACAATCCTCCCACCTCTGCCTCGCAAAATGCTGGGATTACAAGTGTGAACCACCACACCCAGCCTCTGCCATGCTTTATTTATTTATTTTTTTATTGTGATGTTGAGGGGTACATTTAAGGGTTAGGTACACAAATATGTCTCATTCAGGCACCCTTGTTTGTAAGAAGTGTCCCCCCATCCCCAGACAGGTATTTACTGCCATTAATTGCTTCCCTTCTCCCTCCCACCCCCCCCATCGTTTCCCATCACTGTCAGTCATTTTCTTGTGGTAATACGTTGGGTGATCAAGGTCTACTATATGAGTGAGAACATGTGATACTCAGTTTTTTGTTTCTGTGAGAGGTCACTCAGTATTATAGACTCTAGTCCTGGTGAACAATTTATCCATGACAAAAAGAAGCAGTAATTTGCTGCCTGACTCACATGGGTCTAAACTCTAAAACAACCACCAGCTTATTTTGAATAACATAAGCTCAGTTGCTCGCTATAGAGCAATAATTTTATTCCTTGAGAGACAGGAGTCCCTGCTTTGTCCCTCTTCCTTTCTGCTGAGCTAAGGCTCCTGCCTAGATCTTTCTTTTTATAGAATGAGATACTCATGGATAATTTAAAGACAGAAGGGATCTCTGAGATCAACTAGTCTTAATTTTGCTTGTTTTTTTAGAAATAAGCAATTGAAGACCCAGTGAGCTAGTGCCAGTAAAATACTTTGTATTAGAATCTAGCTTTCCAATTCGCAGTCTAATAGCATCTCACATTTTATCCCATGGAACTTTTATTTCAATCCAATAAACAGGAGGATATCAGCAAGGAGTCCTCCATAGTTACAGACCAAAGCATCCCTTAGCTTGGCTAAAGTAGTGGGTTAAAGCAAGGCTTTCTAAATTTATGTTTTCAGGCAGTTTTGGGTTCTCAACAACATTAATTGGAATTACACAGTTACCATACACCTTTTGCCCTCTCTCACACACAGTCTCTCCCACAATCAACAATTCTCACCAGAATAGTTCATTGGTTGCAACTGATGAACCAATATTGACACATCATTATCAGCCAAAGTTCATAGCTCATGTAGGGTTCATTCTTTGTGTTGCTCATTCAATGAGTTTTGTATACTCTATAATGACATGTAGCCACCATTGTAGTACTGTACAGAATAATTCCCCTGTCCTAAAAATCCTCTTTATTCTGCATATTCACCCCTCTCTTCCTCTCAAGCCTTGGCAACAAATGATATTTTTAGTGCCTCCAGAGTTTTGTCTTTTCCAGAATGTCAGACAGTTAGAATCACGCAGTATGTAGCTTTTCAAGATTGGTTTCTCCATGTCTATGCACAAAGTTTCTATGTGTCTTTTCATAGCTTGTTAGTCCATTTCTCTTTAACACTAAATAATATTCTGTAATATGGATATGCCACAGTGTGTTTATTCATTCATCTGTTAAAGAACATCTTGGTGGCTTCTAAATTTGGCAATGATAATTAAAGTTACCCTAAGCTTTAATTCAGATGGCTTGACCCATCTGAGTGCCAAGCATTTTCAGGAATGGGGAACACGCCTTTGTGTGTTGTTGGAGGCATCTCCTGTGGAAGCCCTGCAATGAGGGCAACACTGGTCTCCTAGTGTACTGATCCCAGGACAGCATGCAGATTTTCTCCCAAAAGACTCACAGAGAGAGCACTACCTTGTGGCAGGTATGCATGGCACTCTTGCAAAATGGAGGCTTGCGCATCCCCTGAAGCAGGCTTGGAAAACAACCCTTTAGCCCCTAATAGGGCAGCCTGTTCTCACTGTTACCAGTAAAGTAGTTGAATGCAGCAGTTATGATGCGTTCAACTTGCAACAAAGCCTAGTATACCCCCAGTGTGGTAGGGGGCTTTTAAAAAATGCTTCGAAACATTTCTCACAGCTAAAATGCTCCAGTTTGTTCATGCAAAACGCTGTGTTGGGTACCTGCGGCTAAAACCTCAGGCCCCTTCGTGTAACGTGCTCAGTGCCTGCAGCCAAAACCACAAGCTTGTGCTATTGTTACAAAAAGTACAAAAGCTTCCACCCTGAAAAGCCCCTTCCCCCAACGTCAATGTAAAACATATAAAAGCGGAGACCCGACGGCAATCCGGGCCCAGCCTTTGAGACTGGAGTCTGCTGAACCAAATGCTGGCGTTCCAGAAATAAATGCAGCTTCCTGCTTACCAACCTCAGTGTCCAGGTTTCTCTGATTTGTTTTCCCCGCAACACCTGGGCCAGTTGTTCCAAGGCAGGATAGCAGATTTCATCATCCTCCCACGGTTGCAACCAGAATTCTAGGGGTACTACTTTCCTATGCAGGACTTGACAGAGGGCCCAGCTGGTCCACTCAGGGCTTATGGTCATGCCCAAAGACATTAGTGTCCCTGGAATGAGGGAACTTAAGACTTGTGCCTGAGCCACCAGTATTATAGCCTTCTCAAATTATTTATCTTGTTCTTTATCCCAGCACCAACTAGTTCTCTTCTTTACTAGTTGGTATAGGGGATGCAAACATTGAGGCAAACATGGAATGAAAGCCTTTCAATACCCTCCCCCAAAATTAAGAAACCTTGTGACTGTTGAGCCGCTTTAGGTGTGGAAAATTATTGCATTTTGTCAATGACTGTGCCTGGAATACACTGTCTCATCTGACCAAGTGGCCCCTAGGAACTTTACAACTAGCTTGGGCCTTGAATGTTTTTGAAGGTTGATGGTCTATCTTCTGAATTGCAAAAGGGCACACACAATGCTTGGAGATGTTGTTTTAGTAATGAAAAGTCTTCAGAGGTTACCATGATGTTATCAATATAATCCCCGCAAATCAAGGTATAAACAGATGCCAAAGAAAGCATTAGCTAAATCTAACCTAGTGAAAGTGCCTACATTTTGTGTTCTCTGCTCTTACCATTTGAGTTATACGGACATAGCAGTGTGTATCTTGGGAACCACCTTATTTAGTTAACGGTAGTCTGCTGTCATGTGCCAGATGCCGTCACGTTTTCTTAATGGCCATACGGGACAGTTAAAGAGACTCTGAGCTGGCTGAATAATGTTAACTTTGGTCACGTCCTGTATGGTTGCTGTAATTTCCTTTAATTCACCAGAAAGACATTGTTTCACACTGATAATACACTGTAGGAGAGACAAGTGTACAAGTCCATTCTGCTTCCCCTTGTATGGTATCCTTTGCATCCCAAACTCATAGGCAAAACTCTCCCGCAGACATTTATAAAGTGTCTAAAGGGACACCCATACCCGAAATGTTTTATTAAATGGTGAGATAAAGTTAGTATGGTAAGTGGGGAGTGGGGAAAAGGAACTTCACCTAATACTAAAGAGGAGAGTAATCTGTTTCACTCAAACTGTTTACCCCCCAGAACTCTCTATATCTTTCCACTAATTAGGATGTCACTCTGTTTTTGTTTTTGTTTTTTTGAGTTGGAGTCTCACTCTGTCGCCCTACTGGAGTGCAGTGGCCGCTCCCAGCCACCGCAGCCTCGACCTGCTGGGCTCCGGCGATCCTTCCACCTCAGCCTTCCAAGTAGCTGGAACTACAGGACAGGCGCGCGCTACCACGCCAGGCTGATTTTTGATTTATTGTAGAGACGAGGTCTCGCCAAGTTGCCCAGGCTGGTTTCGAACCCGCGGGCTCAGGCAATCCACTCACCTCAGCCTCCCAAGGCGCAGGATTACAGGCTGAGCCACCGAGCCCGGCTAGGATGTCACTCTGAGTTTCCATGAATTAAGGTGCACTCTGCACATGTGTTCACTAAAGCTAAGATTAGCCACTTGATTTTTGGATATCAGTAGGTTGTGAGTTCCATATGGGGCCTTTGGTCATCTTCTGTTTCTTGCAGTTGAATGCAACCCTCAGCTCCAACTCTAGTCTGTAGTTCTGGGGAGGAGTCCAACCCTGGGACACAGTGATTGGAGTTTTTTGTTTTGTTTTGTTTTGTTTCCACAGAGTTGCTTATTTTCCTTCTTCTTCTTTTGTCAGGGTGCTGGGATAGAATCTAATCTATTGATCACAAGTCAGGCCTGCCCAAAAGCCCATTAATATGACACTGAGTTGCTAGTTTGTTTTTTCTTTCTCTACCTTAGCTGAGATCAAATTATGCCACATTTGTGTTCTGGGAACTCTGAGTTGGTCTAGCAGACTTGTCGTCTACCTTTTCCCTTTTTACTTTTATCTATTTATTTAAGTAATCTGTCAGACTCTAGCTCTTCCTTCTCAGTTCTGCCAAAATCAGAAGTGACTCTCCACACATCAAATGTGTTTTGTCTCACAAGAGGGCTGAAGTGGAATATGACAGGGCCGTGCCAATCCCAAGGGACACTTTATATTATTTTTCCAGCTCCATTCTCTGTTAGGAAGGTCCTGTACCCATCAGTGTCCCATAGATGCACCACCCATGTGACTAAGTTTTCTGTCTGCAGCTGTTCAAACGTTTTTGCTGTGACAAATAATTCTGCAGAGGGCTGCATGAGCTGAACTTTTGCTTTTTTGCTGCATGAGTAGTTTTGCTCACAAAAAGGGAAGGGTCGTTATCTTCCTTCTCTGAGATACCTCTCCGTCTTTTTCTGACTCACAACTTGGTTCCCAAAGAGTCCATATATCAGTGTCCCCAATCCATTTTAGCAAGAATAGCTTGCATTTTCAACCAGCACAACGTCCTTCCTCCCAGGCATAGGAAGGGCCAACTGGAATTTCCAGCTGCATATCCTATGTTTCTAGTTCATCCTCCAAGCTAAATTTCAACACACATTTGGGCATTGTCAGATGCTTTTCTAACTAAAATTATTTCTCTGACTTTCATACCCTCACCTGGGCCGCTACCTGTGCTTCTGTGGCCACTTGCATGGACCATAACAGTTGTCATCGACTGCTATCACTGCACATTGACTTTTATTACCACGGTAAGTCATATGGCTTTTTGCTAACAATTATTCTAGACTCTCAAGTGTTTGGGGCTGTCCTCACACAATAGGGCAGTCCACAGGCTCTAAAAAATAGGCAACATTGCCCTACATAGATGTGAAGGCTCACCCCAAAATTTCCTCTGTGGATGCTTCTTTTCCCCACCCACATACTTTGGTTTCTGAAGTTCTCCTGAATAAATTACTAATTGTTCCATTAAAGAGCTTTGTATGAGTTACAGCCCCCAAAGGTGTAAAGAGACAAGAAATCAAATAACAAGATAGATAAATCCAGTTTTTTAGTGAAGAGTTTTTTATTGGGGTAATTTACAGATAGAAGCATGGTCTTAACACTTCTCAAAAGAAGGCATACGAGCAGCCAACAGATACATGAAAAAATGCTCAGCCTCACTTGTCATCAAAGAAATGCAGATTAAAACTACACTGAGATACCACCGAACTCCAGTCAGGATAGCCATCATCAATAACTCAAAAAATAACAGATGCTGGAGAGGATGTGGTAAAAAGGGAACACTTCTACACTGTTGGTGGGAGTGTAAACTACTACAGCCTCTGTGGAACACAGTGTGATGATTCCTAAAAGATCTAAAAATTGACCTTCCATATGACCCTGTAATCCCCCTACTGGGAATATACCCAGAAGAACTAAATTACTCTATAAAAAAGATACCTAACACATATGTTTATTGCAACATTGTTCACAATAGCAAGAACATGGAACCAACTGTGCTGCCCATCAAAAGAGGACTGGGTAAAAAAAAAAAAAAAGTGGTACATATAAACAATGGAATATTATGCAGCCATGAAAAACAAAATCATGAACTTCACAGCAACCTGAATGGACTTAGAGTCTATAATACTGAGTGATCTTTCACAGAAACAAAGAATGGAGTATCACACGTTCTCACTCATAAGGGGACCTTGAACAACTATCATAAGACTGTAAGAAAAGTATTGACAGTAGCGGAAACTGTGGGGGAGTGGGGAGGTGGGGAGGGGGGATTGGCAGTTGAGGGAAACTGCCAGGGAGGGAGGGGCATAACTCATCAACAAGGGTAACTGCATAACGAATGGTTGTATACCCTACCCTGAATTGTACCCCACATCTCTAAAATAAAAATAATTAAAGTTAATTTTTTAAAAAAGAGAGAGCCTAAAAAAAAAAAAAAACAAGTATGGTCTTACAACAGCAAGGCAGGCGGATCTCTGCACTGTTACTCCACAGGCCCAAGGCCTATAGGCTATAGGGAAAGGGTATACGTGATCTGCGCAAGACAATTAAAGGCAACTCTCCACAATATGCTGCTATATGAGTCATGAGCTATAACGTGTATGATAACATATTGGCATGTTCTTACACTAAGAACAGCAGTGAATGATCAGGAATCACAAGGCATTCATGGGACTGAACCTAATCAAAAGTCAACGTGGCAGATTAGCATCCAAGATGGAATCACTCGTGTTAACACAGCGTCAAAATACAGAATCACATGATACAACTAGTTGTAATGTCTCTTTTTCAATTTCAGTTTGTAATAGTTCTTTAGTTTTCCTTCTTTCAGAGTATAGGATATATATAAAATACATGTATATGTATATATATATATATTTGTCAACCAACAATCTTATATCAACAAAAATAGAAAAAAATGAAATAAAATAAAAACAATCACAGATTTAAGAAAATTCAATATATATAAACTGTCCCTGAATTTGAGCTTGTCTAACGTTCCTGAACAATTCAGTATATGCGTATCTGGCAATAATATCACAAAATGACATTTTTCTACTCATTTTTGGTTAACAAGCAATTTCTATCTGTTCAATTATGATTTTCGCTTGATTGCTAAGATCAAATAGTGTCTGGTGTTACCCTCCACTATAAAATTAATTATCCCAACTTTGTAATTTAGAAGTATTTTCGGGGGTAGACTCTTGGAAATTTAGTTTGTATTCCTCATCAAATTTTCTTTTCTTTTTTTAATCTACCTCTAGGGGCTGTCATGAAATTTTTTTTACTTTATTTTATTATAAAGATGTGGGACACAAGTCAGGATTAGGTACATGAGTGGTTTACAAGCAGGTTAAGTTTGGGTGTACATCTGGACCTCACTTCACCTGGTTTAGGATCCGGTTCCTTTAGTGAGGTTATACCCACACACACACCCTCTGGCAATGTCCCACTATTGCCAATCCCTTTCTTCTAATATTGTGATAAATGTTCAGGACTCACTTATAAGTGAGAACATGTTGTATTCAGTTCTTTGTTTCTGTGATAGATCACTGAGTATGATAGACTCTAAATCCATCTAAGCTGCTGCAAAGTCCATAATTTTGTCCTTCTTTATGGCTGTGTAATATTCCATGTGTGTGTATGTACCATATTTTCTTTATCTAGTCCACTTTCAATGGACAGCAGGGTTGGTTCCATGTTTTTGCTATTGTGAATAGTGCAGCAATGAACATGCATGTGCAGGAGTCATTTTTGTAGAATGATTTGTGTTCCTCCAGATGTATTCCCGGGAGGGGGATTGCTGGGTCATAGGGAAGGTCAATTTCTAGTTCTTTTAAAAATCACCATCTGTTTTCCATAGAGGTTGTACCAATGGTGTAGAAGCATTCCCTTTTCTCTGCACCCATGCAGAGAAATATGTTTTGATGAAGCATTATTCACTATGCCAGCATCTGTTGTTTTTTGATTCTTGAAGATGGCCATTTTTACTGGTGTTAGATTGTATCCTCATAAAATTTGTAATACTCATTGAATTTTTTTAATTTTAGAATTCTTTTTATTTTTGTTACATTTTTATAGTTTTGTTGATATAAGATTGTTGGTTGACAAGGTTTTTTTCTATTTTCCTTTTTTAATTTTCGATTCTGAGGGTACAAGTACATGCTTGTTACATGGATATATTATGTTGTGATGAGGATTGGGTCTCAGATGGCTCATTCCACAGGTAGTGAACTTTGTACCCAGTAGGTAATTCCCACTTATTGGTCTCCCCAGTGTCTGTTATTTTAATCTTTGTAGCCATTTAGTTCCTGCATATAAGAGAGAACATATGGTGTTAGATTTTCTGTTTCTGAGTTCGTTCATTTAGGATTATACTCTCCAACTGCATCCATGCTGTTGCAAAGAACATGATTTCATGCCTTTTATGGCTGTGTAATATTCCGTGTGGGGTATGTGTATGTGTATATTTGGCTCCATAACTTTGCTATTGTGAATAGTGCTTCATCAATACATATTTAATTTTTAACATCAGCAAGCAATCATGGATTAAATTATCTTTAATGGATTTTTTTTTCAAAATGAAGGATTAGAGGCTTTCAGTATAATATCTTAACTGCCTGAAAATAGCAAAATAGTGTGGAACCATAAACTCAGTGAGTTTCAGTTCAAGGAAAACAAGAATTCACTGGAGCAGCAAAGGAAATCCCAGATCCCAGGGAAGAGAAGGTGGGCAAACAGTCCCAGAAACTACATTCAGCAGATAAAAAAATAAGCCCATTGCCTGAGACAACACTGAGTTTCTCCCAGTAAACAAAGAGCAAGTAAATACCCATCCACATCAGCAGTAACCAGTTCTTACCCATAAGTGCCACCTGCTGGCCTTGAGGTTGAATGATGCAACACAGTAGCAAATCTGCCAACAGCAGTGTACACCACTGAGATACAAGAGATTTGCTGAGACCATTGCCACCCTTGACCCACATGAGGCAGCGAGCTGGTCAGCACGCCCAGCACATCACTACTATATTCAGCACTTGGAAAAACTAACATATACAGACTATGTCAAAGGAACTTACACAAACTTCACCACTGAAATTACCAGAACCAAAGGCAAAGAACCCTACACAACATATATTATAGTCATCTTGTCAAAGGAAAAGAATTTCCCATCTGAACAAAAACAATTCAAAAAAAATAAGAAAGAGAAATCATGTATATGAGACTAAAACAAAGAATTAACTCTGAAAGTATGATACCATAGAGTGTTGGACCCACAAAGGAGCACACTAACTCTCCAATAACAAATCCTAGCCAAAATGAAATCATTGAAATTTCACAGAAAGAACCTGCATAATCAACATTTGTATACCTAACCCTGAATTGTACCCCACATCCTTATAATAAAAAATAAATAAATAAATTTTTTAAAAAGAAATTTCGCATAAAGAATTCAAACTATTGATTTTAAAGAAACTTCATGAGATGCAAAAGAAAGCTGAAAAACAATGCACACACATAAAAAAGGAGAATAATTCAGGATGTAAAAGGAGAGATAAACAAACTCTAAACTTTTTTTAAACTTAAAAAGAAAACTTTAATTTGGGGAAGATGGTGGTGTGTAAGTGTGTCTGTGTGAGTTGATGTGTGAGAGGAAAAGAGAGCATGTGGATGGGCGTGTAACTGGGTGCGCGATTGTCTGAGCGGGAAATTGAGAGCTGATGACAGGGGCTTTCCTCACAACTGCTGCAGCTCAGAAGCTGGTACTCCATGTGGGGCAGGGCCAAGCACCATTTTTCCAAAGAAGTAAGATCCTCCTGGAGAAGAAACGGTGGGAGGTGGCCATCACCAGCATCCATACTTACTACCAATGCCTCTAGCACCAGGCTAGACTGCAAAGTCCCACCACCTGGAACTGGATTCCAGAGACTGTTGTACTTGCTGGGGAGAGAGCTGATTCCCCTGATCCCCACGTGTGACTGGAATGGCAGTCTGTAGAGGAACTGAGCAGCCAGCCTAAAGCCTGGGCAAAGAAGTGCTCCAGGGTGGTCTCCATGAAACAACAGAACTGTGTCCTAATACCAGAGAGGATCTCTCCATTGCTTTGGGGCTGCTCTCTACAAATCCAGAGAAGATCTCCTCAAGTGTACAAACCCTGGTGGGTAACAACAGATGCAGAGTAACCTACCCCCTTCCTATCGTGAGCCAGCTGCTGGGAAATAGACACACAGAGAGGAGAAAAAAATCTGACCAAAAAAGGAAAATGGTGAGTGAGTGCCAAACTGTCTCCCCCAAACCCCAGCAATGAGTTAAAGAGATCAGGAGGGCAGGGTAGAGGCTGGAGACACCAATCCTACATGAAATGGATGCCATGGGAGTTGTGACCATGTTGGGAAAGGAAGAGAAGGAGAGAGAGTCCAGGAGATACTGAATCAAGTCGCACTCCTCTACCTCTCCCATGCCAGCTATCAATGGCAGGCATCAGGGGGTGAAGATTCTAACATCTCAAGTTTCAACAGCAAAGAGGGAACCTTCAGTAACAGACCTACAGTCTCAGAATCCACCACAAGAGAGAGTTCCCCCATTTCAAAGAGATATAGTAAAGTTGAGAAATTTCTACCAGCTGGTTTTGTTGTTATTGTTTTGTTTGGTTTGGTTTGGTTGTTTTGGTTTTGGGGTTTTAGTTTTTTCTGTTTTTTGTTTAAGTTTTTTTGTTTGTCTCTTTTATTTATTTCCTTCCTTTTTTCTTTTGTTCTTTTTTGTCCCTTTGTTCTCCTTTGTTTTTCTTTTCTCTTTTTTCTCTTCTTCTTCCCTTTCTTTTATCTCTTATACTCTATCTTGGACTCAGGGACTACACAAGCATACCCATTGCAAGGACAGATTGTGTGGAGACAGAGAATGTGTCTCAGGTGACCCATTCACCAGATAGTGAGCACTGTGACCCATCACTAGGTTCTGAATACTTGCAGCCCCTACCTTACCCCTTAGTAAGTGCTCAAACCCCCAGGCCTATTTCATAATCAAACAAATCTGGAGGCCTGACTCAGGGAAGGACAGGAGGTAGAGAAATAGTAGAAGGACTTGCTTCTCCATTTCCCACTGAACAATAGAATTAAAGAGAAAGATAACTGCCACAAATAAGGAAAAACCATCAAAAATTCACTAGTAATTCCAGAGTCCCAAAGAAAAAGTACCTGAAATAACAACTAATAGGGCACAAACAATGGCTACCTCAAAGAAAGACTGTATCCAAAACTTACAAAGATCAGAGAATGGATAGATAGAATGAATAAAAATCAAAAAAAAATTCAAGTGCTAAAACTAAATGAAATAACAACGGAAGTGGGCAGACTCAAGAAAGCATATTTGAAAATAACAGAAACAAAGAACTCCACCCAAGAAATAAATAACAAACTGACAAGCATAGGAAGCAGAATTGATCAAGCAGAAGAAAGAGTCTCAGAGCTGGAAGAACAAAATATGAAATTAAACCTATCTATTTTAAAAATACAGAAAAAAATAAAAAGAAAAAAGAAACTCTTCAAGAGATGTGTGATTTATCAAGAAGCCAAACCTACATCTGATCAGTATTCCTGAAACAGAAAGAGAAACAGAAAGCACCTTGGAACACACATTCCATGTGATCATTCAAGAAAACTTTTATCATCTTGCCAGAGAGTGGATTATACAAACTCAAGAGATTAAGAGAACCTCTGCAAGACATTTTATGAGAAGACCAACTTCTAGACACATAGTAATTTGCCTACACAAAGTAGGTATAAAAGAAAAAATTCTAAAGGCAGCAAAGGAAAAGGTCAAACTATCTACTGGTGAAGACCAATCAGAATCACTCCAGACTTAGCTGCAGAAACACTACAGGACAGAAGGGGTTGGACTCCAATCTTTAATATTTTCAAAGGTAAACAATTTTAACCAAGAATTTCCTAGTCAGTCATGCTAAGCTTCATCAGTGATGGAGAACTAAAATCCTTCCCAGACATCTAATCCCTAAGAGTATATGCTGCTTCCAGATCAGCTCTACAGGAGATGCTTAAAAAGGTGCTGTGCACAGAATAAAAAAGAAACAAAAGAAAGACTGTATACTTCACAAGTTCACAAACAAACACAAAACTAACAGAACATACAGCATACCCACAAAAATGAAAACACACACATATATTAACACACAAGTTAAAAGAAAACAAAACAGCTTTACAAGAACCTTATGACAGGAACAAACTCTCACATTTCAATAATCAGCCTGAACTTGAATGGACTACTTGCACCACTGAAAAGACATAGAATGGCAAACTGGATAAAAGAGCATGACCCAATAATATGCTGTCTCCAGGAAACACACCTCATGAAAAAGGACATCCACAGACTTAAAGTTAAAGGATGGAGAATAAGTATATTCAGGTGAATGGCAAACAAAAAAAGACAGAAGGTCTGATTCTAATATTAGACAAAACAGACTTCAAGCCATCAAAAGTTCAAAAGGATACAGAAAGACACTACATAATGATAAAAGTCTCAATCCATCAGCAAGAGGTATCCATCTTAAACATATATGCACCCAACACAGGAGAATCAGGATATATAAAGCAACTACTAAGCAAACTAAAAAAGGACATTGAAAGGAGGGCTGCTTCCTCACTTTCCAGGGGATCTTGGAAGCCGGGGAGCTGTAATTTCCTGGAGCTGCCACTGTGGAAAGGTACCATGCACAAGGGGACACAATAGCAAACAAGGCAGCCTCTGTGCCTGCTCAGTGGAGTTGGGAAAGACAGACAAGATGGCAGGTGTGGTTGGGTTTATGAGCCTTGTCCAGGGAAGTGAAAACGCTTCTCATCAATTGTATGTGAAGGGAAATGGAGTGTAAGTGTGATTTGTATTTTATCCCAGGATACATTTATTTCCAATGTATTTTCTGGCACCACCCAGAAAATCATCTCTACAAATCCTACAACAGTTTATCCTTATCGCTCACTTACCTACTCTGTGGTCATTCCCAGCCTACAGAACACCATCACTCATCCAGTTGGTGAAGCCTCACCTGCCATCCAGCTGCCCACACCTACAGTCCAGCGTCCAAACCCCTTCACTCTTTTCCAACCCAATGTCTCCAGTGCTGCCCAGGTGGCCGTCCAGGCTCCAAGTCTGCCCCTCCACCCAGGACTGCCACCCCAAGGCTTTGCTGGGCCTTCCCAAATGGACACTCATCGGCTACATTCTGGAGCCAGTTGCTCTGTAAAAAGACCCACCCCTGTCTCTCTGGAAAGCACCGACAGGATTCCGACAAGTGCAAGTACTGTCCATGCCAGATTTGCAACCCTGACCATCCAACCTCCCAAGGAGTATTCCAGCATTACCACTTGTCCCAGAAGTGCTCCAATCCCCCAGGCTCCTCCCATTCTACACTCATGTGTCTACCAGCGCTCTCCCCTTGGCCACCCAGCTACACTTTTTGGGACAACACCGAGATTCTCTTTTCATCACCCTTACTTTCTACCTGGACCTCACTATTTCCCATCAAGCACTTGCCCCTATATTGGCCTCCCTTTGGCTATGGAAATTTTCCAAGTTCAATGCCAGAATGCCTTGGTTATTATGAAGACAGGTACCAAAAACATGAGGCTCTTTTTTCAGCTTTAAATAGAGACTACCCAGATGAACGCACACACAGCGAAGATTCTCGGAGCTGTGAGAGCATGGATGGGACCTCTTACTATAACAGCCACAGTAACAGTGGGGATGAATACTTACACCCCGTGCCTCAGCTGGACATCAGCGCCTTGGACAACGTTTTCACAGCCCCGGCGTCAATGCCATCCAGCATCCAGCAGGTCAATGTCACTGACAGTGATGAGGAGGAAGAAGAAAAAGTGCTCAGGGATTTATAATTTTAAAACAAATATGCACAGAAAATAAACATTTATTAAAATGTATTCTGGGTCAGTTGGTGTGA
>CAUYQG010073327.1:0-14843 GCA_963574415.1 Tarsius wallacei | reverse complement strand
GTAATCCTGCGCCTTTGGGAGGCTGAGGTGAGTGGATTGCCTGAGCCCACGGGTTCGAGACCCGCCTGGGCAAGCGAGACCTCATCTCTACAATAAATCAAAAAATTAGCCGGGCATGGTAGCGCGCACCTGTAGTTCCAGCTACTCGGAAGGCTGAGGCGGAAGGATCGCCGGAGCCCAGCGGGTCAAGGTTGCGGTGGCCGGGAGCGGCCACTGCACTCCAGTCTGGGCGACAGAGTGAGACTCCAACTCAAAAAAAAAAAAAAAAAAAGAACATCCGTAGTTTGTGAGAGGTGGTCAAAATATCAACACTAACAGGAGTTTGAAAGAAGTTGATTCCAACATTCATGGATGACTGAGGGGTTCAAGACTTCAGTGGAAGAAGTAACTGCAGATGTGACAGAAATAGCAAAAGAACTAGAATTAGAAGTAGAGCCTGAAAATGTGACTAAATTGCTACAACGTATGATAAAACCTTAAACAGATGAGAAGTTACTTCTTATGACTAGGCAAAGAAAGTGGTTTCTTGAGAAGGAATCTATTCCTGGTGAAGATGCTATGAACACTATTGAAATAACAACAAGAGAATAAGAACATTATATAAACTAGGTTGATAAAGCAATGGCAGGATTTGAGAGAACTGACTCCAATTTTGAAAGTTCTATTGTGGATAACATGCTATCAAACAGCACCACGTGCAAGAGAAAAATCTTTTGTGAAAGAGTCAATCAATGTGGCAAACTTCATTGCTGTCTTATTTTTTAAAATTGCCACAGCCACTCCACCCTTCAGCAACCACCACCCTGATCAGTCAGCAGCCATCAACACCGAGACAAGATCCTCTACCAGCAAAAAGATTACAACTCAGTGAAGGCTCAGATGATCATTAGCATTTTTTTTTAGCAATAGAGTATTTTTGAATTAAGGCGTGTACATTTTTTTAGACATAACACTATTGCACACTTAATATACTACACTATAGTGTTAGTATAACTTTTATATGCACTGGGAAACAAAAAAAATTTGTGTGATTCACTTTACTGCAATATTCACTTTATTGTGGTGGTCTGGAACTGAACCCACAAAATCTTCAAGGTATGAATGCACTCTGATTATACTCATTTTACCAATCAAAAACTGAAGTTCAAAGACCTTAAACAACTTAACCAAATTAACATAGGTAAAACACAGAAGAATCCGGATTTGAAAACAGGTCTATCTGTATTCTTTTTCCTACATCACACCAGTAGTTTTTCAAACCAAACCCAAGGAGCCCTATGGTTAGGAATACCCAAACCTAGCTATATCATCTAACTACTTGTTCTTGGGCCTTCCTCCAAAAATTGACTCAATAGGCTTGGTGAAGAGCATGGAAATCTGTATTTCATTTTAATACAAAAAGCCACCATCCTAAGAAATCTGCAGAGCCCCCAAGGATGCATCTGTTTTGTTTGTTTCTGAACAAGGGGTTTACACAGGGGAAAAAAAAAATTTTGAAAACCCCTATCTTACACTAGACTACCACCTTGATTTAAAGTTAGTGCTGCCACAGCAAGATTTGTATGATGACATCAACTGATAGCCTCAATTTCTACACTAATGGGCAATTTTCCTTAAGATTCACAGGTGCACTCTGAACCAGCACTGAGCTGAGAGCTGCCTCTGCATGGCAGGGTTCTCTTAAAGCAGACTAGCTGATTTTTTAAAAAAACGTTTTAAGTGGATTGTTTGAAAAATAAAACATTCCTAAAATCTTAGAAATGAAAAGCCAGCCCCTTACACCTCCTTCTCCAGCCAGCTAATCTGTTTTATCTCCAGCCAGATGGAGAATGAGAAGGTTCTCATCCATCAAATTTCCACTTTATCAGGCTTCACTGTGAGAAGGCTTGTCAAAGTGCTCGGTGGTTACCTTTAAATATACACAGGAAACTTCTCCAAAATCTTAATGAGGTATAGGCACTCAGTGATGTAAGGAGAACTCCCAGAATTAGTAGAAGTTAGTGGAATTCAAGCCACTGGGTGCTGTGGCAGAAGCAGGACATGGTAGAGGAGAGGGGGTGCCAGGCCTCCTTCTCACTTCATCCTGAGCAGATCCACTTTGATGTTTTCTCCCCATAAGAGTTCATTTGAACAAAGAATTCTTATGTTGAAAAAACCCAAAACCAGAAGCCACTGGAATGAGACAGTTCTTGCCACAGAGAATAAACAAACGTGCCTCACCTAACTGTGTGGTGCTGGCTATGAAGACTGCAGAAGTTCTGAGCAAGCGGCTTGATGCAGCTTTCACCAGAAGGCTGGGAAGAAGAATGGACAAAGGAGTTGGAGTTCAAACTGTGCAGGCATCAAGGTACAGCTGGGTCAGGCACCAGGAAAAACACCATATCTCTAAAACCCCATCCAAAGGATGCAATGGAACAAAGCTGCCCCCGCTTCTAGCTTCACTCATTGATCCCCACATGCCAGGCTCATTCATGCCTCCCATGCCTTGGCACAGACCTTCCCTCTAACAGAAATGCATTTCTACCTCACTTCCCACTGGCTAAGCAGCTACTAATCCTTCAAGTCTCAGTTCAAATCCACCTCCTTGGTGAAGCCTTCCCTCCCTCTCACTCTGGTCTCTTGGCACAGTTACGCTGTCTGGGCTCCCAAAGCATTTGATCCATTCCACTATCAGCACTTATCATTCTATACTTTAATTAGCTATTTGTCTGCATTTCTATTTTATTTTTCCACTAGATTCCTTCAGAGACTGTGTAGATTTGATTCAGTCCTGTACTCCCAGTGCCCAGGCAGAGCCTGGCAGAGAAATTATAAAATACGAGGGAGGGATAAGGGACAGTTTCCATGTTTATGTTCCATAGAGATGACAGCAATTCCATGAGAAAACCGAGGAGACTGCCTTCAAAGCAGCTTTAACAGCAGCCCCATACATGAGTCACTGAGATAGTCCCAAGTCTCTCAATCTAAGTGTTCCAACCCCGTTCCTAGAGGGATCAATCAGCTGGAGAGGAACAGACAAGCACCTTCTTCGCAGGAGAGGTTAGTGTTGATCAAGGAAGAAATTTACAGCTTTGGTGAATTGACTGGTATGAGGGCAGACCCATTTATTAATCAACAGTGTCTAGTAGATTCTAGCAGGCGGTGGTTTGTCATTCAGTCCTGAGCCAGCACCTACCACATAATTAGACAGAGGAAAAGAAGAAAGAAGGAATCTAATACATCGAGCATCTACCTTCCTTTGCCAAGAAACACAGTAGGCATTTTCTCACAAATTACATTTTATTAATCATTTACTTAATTCAAAACAGTATAATCAAACTCATTTTAAGTGCATAATCATTAGAGAGGTTAAGTAGCTGGCTTAGAGATTAAGCACCTTTAAGTGAAGCTAAGAGTGCAACTCAAGTCCAACACTATCTTCCACTCTTCCAAAGATACTGACTGAAATTGCTGAGTTTCTAGTGTCCAAGACAGAAGTATCAACCTCAAAACAGCTACCAATTACTTGATCACACGATGTATCAGATCTTATGCTAAGTGCTATACCCTTTCTCAGATAATCCTAACAACTAATCCTTATTTTTCTGATAAGAAATGGACACCATGGTTCTGAGAGGCAAAGTCACTGGTTCACAGTCCAACAGCTAGTAAGTGATAGAGTCAGGACTCAAATCCAGTTTGACTCCATTGTCTCTGCATGCAGGCTCTCTTACAAGAAACTGAAATTTGTAAAGACAGGACTTCTTCAACATAAGTCATTTAAACTGCAAGTTATTCTATAAGAAAACAAACTCAAAATCTTCAGACCTGTTGTGTTTTTTTTAAGGCAAGGGGCGCTTTGACCTTGGAGTGGGGGATATTACCTCAGATCTGTGGTCTTAGCCCTAACCAACCAGCCTGTAGACACTGTCTCCAAATGCCATGTGTTTATTTATCTTTTATTTCAACAGCTTTAGGGGTACAAGTAGTTTCTGGCTACCATAAGTTCTCACTTATAAGTAGGAGCTAAGCCATGCGTCCTCAAAGCATACCGAGTGATATAATGGACACTGGAGATGAAGCGGAGAGTTTGGAAGGGGGACAAGGGATGAAAAATTACCTATTGGGTATAATGTACATTATTTGGTGATGGGTACACTAAAAGCCTAAATGCCATGTTTTGATCCCAGTTTACCAAGAGATGTTCTAAATGCTGTCACAATCTCATTTGGAGCTATCCATCAATGCATGCAAGTGAGAACTGGAGGGGTTCAGGCTGAACTACCCTGAAATTAAACCTGCTCCTGTCAAAGCACACGGGATTAGCCAGCTGGGTGATGGGTACAACTTTAATTAGATTTTTGGGCTTTAGCCAGCAAATGCATTCCCACAGAGCTAAGTGCCCAGGTACTGAAGCACACACTCGTCAGGTAGCAGATGACAGTTTTCATAAAAGATGAGAACATTCAGGGACAGCCTGGGGATATGGCAAAGCCAATGTCCAATATATGTTGCTTATAAAGGAGAACAAAAAACCTTAGCTTGCTCCTCTCTCCCACCCACCCTGAGTAGAATACAGAGCGCATGAACCAGAGAGAGCTCATCTCAAATAAATAGTTTTCTCTTTCTCTCACATTTCACCAAACTCACACACACACACACACATGCGCATGCATGCACACTCGCATGTGCGTGCAAACTCAGACACAAGCACACACTAAAAGGCGAGCCTTAAGTCTCAGCCCAGACAATGTATCAAACTCAGAGATATGAGGATCCAAGCAGCATCCCTATTACAGACCTCAGAGGTTAGAACATCTTGAACATCATAGTTAAGACACAGACTTGGGAACCCTGGTTTTTCTGTGTGTTTGTTTGTTTTGTTTTTTGCAAAGGCCTCCTGAATTTCCTTGAAGGGATGGATATTGGTCCCTGTGGTGGCAAGGAGGTATAATACAATTCAGGGAATCTGTGATCCTCACTTTTTGACCTTTCTCATTACAAGATTCCCAAAGTAAAAACCAAAGCTAGTATTATTTTTCCACTAGATTCCTTCAGAGACTGTGTAGATTTTATTCAGTCCTGTATTTTCAGTGCCCAGGACAAAGCCTGGTACAGAAATGATAAAATACGAGGAAGAGATAAGGGAGAGTCTCCATGTTTATGATCCATAGAGATGACAGCAATTCCATAAGAAAACTGAGGAGACTGCCTTTTAAAGCAACTATAAGAGCAGCCCCACACATGAGCCACTGAGATACTCTCAAGCCTAACAACAGTACCTGCACCACTGCAAGTCTCAATAAATGTACACTGAATAAACAAAAAAACTGAAAATTACAACACGTGCTAAGTCAAATGGCACAAGGTCACTGCAATCACAGGCAATTAAAACAAAGAACTGACTCTCAGGGCCCAACTCCTCAGTGTTCATGCACAATCAGACACAATGAATTAATTCATAAACCTCAGATCCAAGCTGAATTATTAGCCAAAAAAAACTGCCTCCTTCCAAAATGCTAAAGAACAGGCAAAATCAGACTGGCAATAAATGTTTTTGGCATGAGTAAAGGATGGTTTGATCACATCCAAAAGAGGATTGGTTGGCTTACCATCAGAATTGAGAATGCTACAAAAACCATGACTGCTTGATCTGGGTCCTCTGAACAGGTTTTAAGTTAGAACTCATCTGTAAACAGGACTGCGACATTTCCAAGTGATTTCATAATTCTTCTTGTCCAAGAAAGAAAATAATGGAAAAGAGCCGGATATAGTCCCAGGGACTGAAAACCTTCCCACTTACAAGCTTACTGACTTGGATAACACTGATTTGGTCTTCTGCAGAAATGTTCTTATTGAACAGAGGTATTGTTGAAGACTATACTTCATAAAACTCACCAGCAGGCCTCAGTGCCAGCAAAAGCTGTCCTTCTACTTGACATGTTCATGTTACAGACACTAGAAACCTTGTAATTGATTTTCCCTTTTTGCTTTCACTGCCAGGGCCACCAGCAGGATTTTAATTCCACTCTTTAGCAATGTGAAAAATGTTACAACATGCATTTTACATACACAATCTGTGGTACCATTTTAGTAGTCACATTTTTCCTTGCCCCTAATGTCTTTATTTTTTTTATCTTATTTAACCTTATGACTTTCTTTTTTTTTTTTTTTTTTAGTTGGCGTCTCACTCTGTCGCCCAGACTGGAGTACAGTGATGCTCACAGCCACCACAGCCTTGAACTACTGGGCTCAGGCGATCCTTTCACTTCAGCCTTCCAAGTAGCTGGAACTACAGGCATGTGCCACCATGCCTGGCTAATTTTTCTTGATTTATTGTAGAGATGAGGTCTCGCCAAGTTGCCTGGGCTGGTCTTATACACCTCGGTCTCCCAAAGTGCTGGGATTCCGCGACTGGCCTAACCTCATGACTTTCCATAAACTTCTGAAAATGTTTTTTGAGACATAAAAAGAAATAAATTACAATTTTTAACGCTTCAATTAGCCAGAATACTTCAAGTTGGGTGTTCTTGAGAATGTATTGTTCTGGTCTGCCGAAAAGCTGAAAAAGAATTAATCTTCCTTTCTGCAAAAGGCACAGTATTCTCAATATAATTACTGAGGATCTAGCACAGCCACAGCATAGTATCTTAGGTAAAGTCCTGAAATTAGAAACCACAGACCTGAGTCCATGTTGCATATGTATCACTTTCTATGTGACCATGATCAAATCACTTAAATTCTGAGGCTGAGATTAATCTTTAAAACAGGGCAGGCACGGTGGCTCACACTAATAATCGTAGCACTTTGAGAAGCCGAGGAGGGAGGACTGCTTGAGCCCAGAAGTTCGAGATCAGCCAGACAACACAGCAAGATCTCGTCTCTACAAAAAAATCAGCTGGGCATGGTGGCACGCCTATACTCTCAGCTACTTGGGAAGCTGAGGCAGGAAGACCACCTGAGCCCAGGAGGTTGAAACCATAGTGAGTTGTGAGTACCTTTATAAACTGTAAAGTACAATCTACACCTAAGGATCATACCTGCTTTATTTCTATCACTCTGAATAGCAGTTTTCATTACTGAAAAGGGCATTGAAAACTGAGCTATATGAAGCCGGAGCTGAATGTGGACCGAGAACAAGACCTGTGTTTTGGGCATTTTCCTAATCAATGTTTTCTTTATCCTACCTGTGGGATGCAGTGAAGTTTGAGTAAACATGAGAGAGCCCCAAAGCTGAGTATCCAAAAGTCCTGAATATGCACCGAGACAAGACCTAGAAGCCATACCTATGCATCCCCATTACAGAGGAAAGGATTCCTTTTTTTCCCCCAGAACCCTGACCTCTCAGAGCCTGAATTATGTGCTGAGGAAAGGCCTTTTCTCATCTTCTTATCTCCCAGACTTCCCTCACCAATCCATCCTCCAGACATCCATCAGGCTCATCTAAACTGCACATTTGATCCTGTCAGTCCTCTGCTTAACTCCCCCTCTACTGGGGCCTATAGGTCAAGTCCAGGTTCCCAAACTCTGACATCTGAGGCTCTCCACAAGCCAACTCTTCCCAGATTAATCTCCTGACATGTTCCTAAAGGCAACTACCCTTCACTATAGCCCTGAACTCTTCCCCAAAATCACGATACTCTCTCCTACCTCTGAACCTTCAAAACCCTTCTCTCCCTTGCCTACCTATTAACCTTTAATTCAAACTTCAGGATCAGTTCAAAAGCTGCTTTCCCTAGGAGCCTTCTATGGTCCTGCAAGCCACTTCCTCTCTCTGTGTTCCTATGGAAGCATGTTCATATCTGCTAGGGAATTGTCCCCATGCCTACTAGAGGGCATGAAGAGTGTTCAATGTTGCCAAATGTATGAATGCATTCCTTCCCTTTGCCAGGGCAGAAATAGAGACCACTATAAGGTCTGGATTTTGTCTGTTTGTTTCCATCCAAAAGCAATACCAGTAGCAGCTGGTGAGTGGGAGATGCTCTAGTTAAATAAAGAGCCTCGTTAACAGAAACAAGTTGATAAGATATGCAAGGCTTGTGGGCTATGCTTCTACCTGTGCATTTATCCTAGCACCATAAAGCAAAAACACCACCCCACCAAGTTTCCCTGGATTCCAAACAAGCCAATACCTACTAAATCTGGTCCATCATGTGAGATGGACACATCCAAATTCTTAGACTATAAACAAAAGTTAACTAGAGTTTTGATTGTGATGCAATATATATGCAAAAAGGATACCATGGCCAAATCATCTTGTCAGAAACATATATATAACTTGATCTATAAAAGTAGTCAGGATGAGATGCCAAGAAGCTCTGAGTCACAGGAAAGCTCACTTAAGGTAGGCAGTTAGAGAGTACAGCTGTTGTTTTAGTCTGTCCAGTGCTCTGAGACAAAATACCACTTTCTCTGAGTACTTACTCAAGCCCCTCCAAACATGCGGTTCTACAGGAGGCTGCCAGTGATGTATACTCCTCTGCCTCTAGCTCTCTCTTCTATCAAAGCACGATGGACCTGTAACCCTAGTTGGGCTTCTCAGTACTTCACCTACCTGACAGGAAGCCAGTCAGGGTAGTACAAAGTGAGAGTCTTCCTTCCTTTTCTGCAATAAACTGACATGATTCCAGCAGGGCTAGCAACAAGGGATCCAACCACTTAGAACAGAAGTAAACGGATGTAAGAAAAAGAAGCTGGCTCTTAGAGAGTCTGTTCTGGCAATGTTCCAGTGCCTCTGTCCTTACAGCAGTTTAGTTACACAAGGCAATAACGTTCCCTTTTTGCCAAAATTAATTCAAGCTGGGTTTCTGACACTCACAAGAAAATCCTACCCATAGTATACTTCACCTGAGTACCACCCTCTTGCCATCATAATCCCCTTCCATTCCTTGCCAACTATTGTAACCGCCTTACAAAGATGGATACATGTAATGTAGGAATACATATTTTTACCCACAGCAGCCCAAAATGCTTCTAGAAACAACTACATAAATAAGTGAATTAGGAAATCAGCAAACATCTAACAATTGAAGGATACATAAGAAAATTACAGCATCTCCACTTGATGTAATGTTATATAGCCATTTCAAATGCTTACCAAGAGTAAGTTATAATGTAGAAAAAAATTACATACTATATGTATATATAAGTGTGTGTGTGTGTTTCTGTGTGTGTGTGTACATGTGCACACGTGAGCATGCACGTATAAGGGGAGAACTAAAAAAAAACAAAATTTATTTATTAAAAAATTGTGTACTTACTATATTCTTACATATTCAAACTTCAGTCACCTTCAAAGTACTCTCTGTTTGATGCAATACACCTATCAAGATGCATTCAACTGCTCAAAATAGTATTTGAACTCATTCATCAGTTTTGATGCCCTTTAGTGCTTCTGCCATTTTTTGTTTCACCTCCTCCACATCAGCAAAACGTTTCCCTTTGAGGACTTTTTTCATCGGAGAATCAAAAAGTCACTTGGGGTAAGATCGGGTGACTAGGGAGGGTGTAGCATGGGGGTTATCCTGTTTTTGGTCAAAAACTGCTAAACACTCAGTGCTGTGTGGGCAGATGCATTCATAAATCACCCATCATTGAAATGGGCAAACACACTGAAATAATCTCCCAAAAAGATTCACTGAAGCTGAACATAGCCTCTCACAAATAATGCTAGCTGATACACTGATGCCAAAGGATTCCTACAACACTTACATAGTGGGGGAAGCCCGTACTACAAGAAGCCTGCCCTCCAAAAGATAATTTCCATTGTTTTTGCCCTCCTCCCTCATATATGTATCTTCTGCCATCCAAATTATACTGAATGGTCATTTTTATTATGGGGATTAGGGAGCAACCATTTTAAACTACAAAAATTATTATCTAACAGTGAAGGATGTAAGAATTGATTATAAAAACTGCAATTCTTAGAAAAGCCCTCTAGCCAGACTTTTCTTTTTTCTTTTTTTGAGTAAGCAGGATTTATCGAGAGGACAGAGAAGCTCCCACAGTGGGGGGGGACCCGAAGGGGTTGCCCCAGACTTTTCTTTACCTCATCCATAAAAGCATGCTGCTCAACTCTTACCCTTTTTATTCAACTCAAGTGTCAGCCCCTCCTAGAAGATTTGCCTGACCACTCCATTCCACAAAGATCATTTACACTAAGTATAGGTTGCATTAATTAGCTGTGGATTTTAAACAGTTTTGCATTTTGTCATGTATAACATCTTCACTTCCCTTAGAAAAATAAAACTCTTTACCTGTGCAAAGACCATTTGTAGACCTAATCCTGAACTGTACCTTACATCTTTAAAATTTAAAAAAAGAAGGAAAACTTTCAGAAGTTATCCATTGAAATTCCGGCAGCATTCAAACCAGATACATTTGGTGTTCAATAACATTAATAAATATGAGAAACAGGTCTTTTAATAACATGCAAAAGTAGTGGGAAACTGCCGGGGAGGGTGTGATTGGCAGTAGTGAGAAATTGCCCAGAGATGGGGGGAACACCTCATCAACAAGAGTACCTGTATAACAAACACTTGTATACCTAACCCTGAATTGTACCCCACATCTTTAAAATTAATTTTTTTTTAAATAACATGCAAAAAACTGATATATTCCAATACTGCTGGTGGCAGCATAAAATGGACCCATCCTTTAGACAAATAATTTGACAGTATAAAATATTTCTACCACCGGGCTCAGTGGTTCAGCCTATAATCCCGCGCTGAGGTGAGGCGAGTTGATTGCCTGAGCCCGCGGGTTCGAGACCTGCCTGGGCAACTTGGCGAGACCTCATCTCTACAACAAATCAAAAAATTAGCTGGGCGTGGTAGCGCGCACCTGTCATTCCAGCTTCTTGGAAGGCTGAGGTGGAAGAATCGCTGGAGCCCAGCAGGTCAGGGCTGCAGTGGCCAGGAGCAGCCACTGCACTCCAGTCTGGGTGACAGAGTGAAACTCCAACTCAAAATAAATAAATAAATAAATAAATAAAAAATAAAATATTTCTACCATCTGACCCACTAATCTCACAGAATCTGTCCTAGGGATTCTAAGAGAAAATGTCTTCATGCCCAAAAGCATATGCACCATTCAGGTTATGCATGGTAGCTCACTAAATCCCAGTACTTTGGGAGGCTGAGGCAGGAGGATAACTTGAGGCCAGGATTTCAAGACCAGCCTGGACAACACAGTGAGACTCCGTTTCAAAAAAAAAAACATGGAAAGAAAGGTAAAAAAGAAAGATAATTCAACACAATCATTCTGGAGCCTGTACAACATGGGAAGGTGCGTATGATAGATTAAGTGATGAAAGGTTACAGAATAGTACTTAGCCTCTGATTAGACCAGGAATTCATGTGCAACAGGACAGAAAGGTAATAATGAAAAGCAGAAATAGTTATTTTGTTAGGATAGTAGAATCGTAACTAGTGTTTTCCTATTTTTCTAAATTTCTTTTATTGCTCCCCTAAGTATGTTAACATTTTTAAAGATACAAACATTTGTATTTCAATTTTTTCTTCAGTGATAACATTGGGACTTCAAACTCTGGATCATGGCGTCCTTACCACCAGCAGCCACCATAAAACCAACCACTGGTACCTGTGAACTCTCTTTTGAGTCCTCTACTCTGACTCTGCCTTTCCCAAGATCAAAGGCAGGTAATTCAATTAACCTGCATGTCAATGATCACTCAGATCCCAATCCTGATTGTACCAAGGCTATGTATCTAGATATGACTCTCAGGAGGGACTAAATTAAAAGATGCTAAATACTTAAGTTTAAACAGAATTGAAATTTAATAAGCTTACCAAATTTAGAGAGGTTTAAATGCTAATACCTATTGCTGAATAGAGTATAGTCATATTAAAAAAACATAAAAAAATCTTTCTGATTCAGAAAGATTCAGAAAACAATCTTTCTGGAGAACTTTAGCATATCTATATGTTAAAATATCCATACTCTTTGATCCAGTTATTATATTTCTATCAGAAATAATCAGTGAGTCAAGTGCAGTGGCATGCACCTATAATCCCAGCTACTCAGGAGGTTGAGATGGGAGGATTGCTTGAGCCCAGGAGTTCAAGACCAGCCTGGGCAACACAGTGAGGCCTCATTTAAAAAAAAAAAAAAGAAGAAAGAAAAAAATCTATAGATAAATATTTATAGACAAGGATATTTGCTGCAGAATTTATTATAAGGCAAAAAAAAGGTAAAATGACTTAAATGTCTCTTCAATAAGTAGTTAAATAAGTTGTAGTTTCATTTCAAGTGTTGAAATATTATGCTGGCACCAAAAATAATGTTTTTGAAGAACATCCATGACATGGCAACACACCAAAGAGAGAACAACGAATTTAAAAAAGCAGACAGGCAGGGCATAATGGCTCACATCTGTAATCCTAGAACTTTGGGAGGCCAAGGCAGAAGAATTACTTAAGCCGAGTCTGACACCAGCCAAAGCAACACAGTGAGACTCAATCTCTTGGAAAAATGTTAAGAATTAGCCAGGCACGGGGATGCGTGCCTATAGTCCTAAGTACTCAGGAAGCTGAGGCAGAAAGATTGCTCGAGCCCAGGAGTTTGAGTCTGCAGTGAGCTACCATGCCACTGTACTCTAGCCTAGATGACAGAGCTAAACCCTGTCTCAAAATAATAAAATAAACAGGATACGAAACTGTATCTTCAGCTTGATACCTATAAAGTGTGTGTGTGTGTGTGTGTGTGTGTGTGTGTGTGTGTGTGTGTGAGAGAGAGAGAGAGAGAGAGAGAGAGAGAGAGAGAGAGAGAGAGAGAAAGAGAGAGAGAGAGAGACACAGAAAGAAACAGAGACAGAGAGGGAGAGGGAGAGAATAAAAAGACAAAACCATCAAATAGTTTTAAAACTGATCATTTCTAGGTAATGAGACAATGAGTGAAATATTTTTTTCTTTGTATTTTCCAGATTTTTCTAAGTTTTCTGCACTGCATCTCACCTTATCACCAGAAATGGCCACACAGCCCCAGCCCAAAAGCACTGCCAGCTCTCAGAAGAGTCAGTACTCACATGGATGATGCAGTCTCCTTGGCTCTTCTCTCGATGGGCTTCCTCCAGGTTCTTCTTGAGTCTCTCCCTCTCCTCCTGCAAATCACTCAGCTCCTGGGTGACCTTCTTAATGTTCCTACGCAGTCTGTGGTTCTCTGTACTCTTGGTAAGGTTTTCTGAGCACAGCTCAGCCAAAAGGGTGTCGTTTCCAGACAGAGCTGCCTCACAGTTTTCAGGCCCCTAGAAGAGAAGGAAGAGAGGCAAGATTCTCCCGCCTCATTAAACTAACCAAGAAATCTAGGCTCCTTTTTCTCCTTGGGGGGTAAGGGAAGAAACGAAAAAGACTAACATAGACAACATTCAGAATCCAAGGCAAAAATAATACAAAGATTTTAGAATAACACAGGATAATGATTGTTATGATATTGATGTTAAGGAAGCAAAGCCTACAGTTGTATAAAAGAAGTATTTTTTTTAAAGACTAGAAAAAAATCACAAAATGTTAACAGTAACTGTCTTTAGTTGCATGGGACTACAGTTAATTTTTTTTTCTTCATTTCTTTGTATTTTCTAAGATATGAGAGCATGTTACTATTACAATGGCTTAAAAAAAATTAAGTCATTTTAAAAAATGGTAGATGCCAGTCATGGTGGCTCAAACCTGTAATCCCAGCATTTTAGGAGGCTGAGGTGGGAGGATCGTTTGAGGCCAGGAATTTAAGACCAGCCTGGGCAATATGGTAAGACCCCATTTCTACAAAAAATTTTTTTCCAAAAAATTTTTTTCCAGAAATTAGCTATGTGTGGTGGCACACACCTATAGTTCCAGCTACTCAGGAAGCTGAGGTAGGAGGCGAGTCCAGGAGTTCAAGGTGAGCTATGATCAAGCCACTGTATTCCTAGGTGACAGTGTGAGACTCTGTCTCAAAAAAAAAAAAAAAAACCCTTGACAAATAGAGTCAGAGAAAGCTATGAAGAGAGTTCTCATGCATAAATATCTGATAAAAACTATCATAAAAGACTAAAAAACCACAATCTTGGACAAAGGCCATCACAACCTTATACAAAAAATACTTCTGGAAAGACAATTGCCCAGCAACTGTCTGTCCAACCTTGAACTGGTATCGTCCTTGTTATTGATTGTTGTAGCCAAGGAAATTATCTCAAAACAATTATGTAATCCTCCTCATTTTTCCTTTAAAAAATCTTTGTCTTCCTTTACCTCTCTGAATATGCACATAATTCACTATGGCACACATATTCTCATTGCAATGCCTATTCCCAAATAAGTATCATTTTCTTTTATAGGGTACTTAGGTTGACCAAAAGCAGAGATGTATCCAAGCACTTGCAATGTTCATCTACGTTTAGAATGGCTCAAACTCAGAGCCATCTGGAGAAAATGAAGTGGTTAGCATAGTAGTGTAATGGCCACCCTGAGAGGCTATAACTTCAGCAAAGTCCAAGGATTAAATGAGCCAAGAACATCTTTATTTCATTAATACACAATTCACTAGAGAAAATACATATGTGATTATCAAACATATGTACATCTGTGAAATGGAAAGTAATAGCCTGTTTTCATAAGGTTGTTGTAAAAATTAAATGTGATACACAAAGTGCCATTTCAGTAGGTACAGGATGAATAAATCTAGTTCTCCTTTTCCTTCACTTACTCCATTAACTTTCTTTTTTTTTTTTTTTTTTTAAATTCTTGGATAATGGTTTTATATACATAGCTTTTGGTTTGAGAAACCTGTTACTTTTTGATTGGAAATGAAAGATAAAGCCGGGCTCGGTGGCTCAGCCTGTAATCCCGCGCCTTTGGGAGGCTGAGGTG
>CAUYQG010073326.1:0-18322 GCA_963574415.1 Tarsius wallacei | reverse complement strand
GTAATACGTTGGATGATCAAGGTCTATTATATGAGTGAGAACATGTGGTACTCAGTTTTTTGTTTCTGTGAGAGGTCACTCAGTATTATAGACTCTAGTTCCATCCAGGTTGCTGCAAAATTCATGATTTCGTTATTTTTTATGGCTGCGTAGTATTCCATTGTGTATATGTACCACATTTTTTAAATCCAGTCTTCTTTTGATGGACAGCAAGTTTGCTTCCAGGTTCTTGCTATTGTGAACAATGCTGCAATAAACATACGAGTGCAGGTATCTTTTTTATAGAGTGATTTGAGGTCTTCAGGGTATATTCCCAGTAGAGTAACGGTGGCAAATATTATTTCTTGAAGACTTGCTAAATGTCAGGTGCTTTATACCCAGTGTCACATTTAAGTCTCACCAAAAACCATCTACGGTAACTAGATCTAGATCTATGAAATAGATTTGGATTCATCTACATGGATATTTATTTAAGGCATTGGTTCACATGACTGTGGGACCGGCAAGTCCAAAATACATAGGGCCAGCTGGCAGAACGGAAACTCAGGCAAGAGTTGAAGTTGATCGCGAGTCCAAAATCTGTAGGGCAGACTGGAAGGATGAGAACTCAGACAGAATTTCCATGTTACAATCTTGAGGCAGAATTCCTTCTTCTCTGAGAATCCCATTTCTGCAGCTAAGACTTCAACTGATTGAAAGAGGCCCACCCACATTATCAAAATAATATCTTTCAGGTCAACTGATTGCAAATATTAATCATATTTATGAAATATCTTCTGTGTTTTTTTAATTATAATAGAAATAGGATCTCACTATGTTGCCCAGGCAGATCTCAAACTCCTAGACTCAAGCAATCTTCCTACCTCAACCTCCCAAAGTACTGGGATTACAGGCATGAGACACTGCACCCAGCCATATTTATGAAATATCTTTACAGCCACATCTAGGCTAATGTTTGATCAAACAACTGAGCGCTATAGTCCGGCCAAGTTGACACATAAAATTGACCATCACAGTACTATTATTTTCCCCAATTATAAATGAGGAAACTGAGGCTTGGTGAGGGTAAGTAACCTCTTCAAGATCAAACCATAAGAATGTAGTAATATAAAACTTTTGGTTTGTGTAAGCTCAATGTTTATATTCTTAACTAAAAGCTCTGGCTACTTTCTTAGAATATTTGGAGAGAGGAGACCTAAAGGAAAGTCACCTGAGCCTGGTAAGTTTTTATTCAAGGCAAAGGTTTTAAAAATAAGGCACTGGCGGGGCTTGGTGATTCAGCCTATAACCCCAGCACTTTGGGAGGCTGAGGCGAGTGGATTGCCTGAGCCTGTGGGTTCGAGACCAGCCTGGGAAACTTGGCAAGACTTCGTCTCTACAATAAATCAAAAATTAGCCTGGCGTGGTAGCGCACACCTATAGTTCCAGCTACTTGGAAGGCTGAGGCGGAAGGATCGCCAGAGTCCAGCAATTCAACACTGGGGTGGCTGTGAGTGTGCCACGGCACTCCAACCTGGGTGACAGAGTGAGACTCCAGCTAAAAAAAAAAAAAAAAATATATATATATATATATATATATATGGCATCCAGGATGGAGTAACAAGAACTGGGTTTACCCTCCAGCTTGAAACAATTGAAAACAAAAACAGTAACAAGAGTTTGAAAGATACCAGACATTAGGCAGCAAAAAAGACTGATCCCAGAGAGATGGGAAAAGAACTGCATAAGCCCCACATATGCCCCAGCCCTACAAGAGAGTTTCTAAGGAGTGGGGAAGGAAGAGGAAATCTTGGCAGATCCCAGTGATCTCCCTGAGTTGAGGACACAGAGGTGAGTCTGGAGAGGCCAAGGTGGCTAAGTTAACAAAACAGGATCCATAGAGAGAGAATTCCAGAAATATGCAAAGGGTCTCCCTTGAGGCTTCAGCTGACAACTGATCAGTGAGGAAACTCCCAAGTCCAGGGAAAGAACTAACCAAGAGGATTAAAGTGAGCACTTTCCAGACATCACACAGAGCCAGAAATAGTTCCTGTTCCCACAAGCCAGAGTGAAAAATGCCATAATTTGTGGAGAACCAGGTAGGAGACTCAAAAGTATTTTGCCTCAGTGGTGTGTCAAAATTAGACCTAGACTACATTCTGTCTAGTTCTGCCTAACAAATTTTAAAAGCAAACCTGAAAGGATCAGACTGTTTCCAAGTAATATAACTGTGTTCCAGAATAGAGTTCGATAATAGTTCTAGTAATATCAAAATATGTAGCACACTAAAAGTAAAATTCACAGTGTCTAGCATCCAGTCAAGGTTACTAGGCATGAAAAAAAAGAGGAAAATATGACCCATAATGAGAGGATGAAATTGACCAATTGAAATTGACCCACAAATGACATAGCTTATACAATTAGTAGACAAAGGTATTCAAACAGTTATTACATCTGTATTCAGTATGTTCAAGAAATTGGAGGAAAGATCATGTGTGATGAGTGGAGTAGATGGAAAATAAAAAACCAAAATTCAAATTCTATGATACCTATAATATCTGAGATGAAGAATACACTGAATGACATTAAAACAGATTAGACATTACAGAGGAAAAGATTGGTGAACTTAAAGATACAGCAATAGAAACTAAACAAAATGAAAAGCACTGAAAAAAATAAACAGCATACATGAACTGTGGAACATCTTCAAGTGGCCTAAAATATGCATAATTGAGTTCCTGGTCTTGACAAACTAAGTAAGACTCAAAGGGAATTCCCTCCATTTGAAAAGGTTATCAATGAAAAACCTATAGCTAACATTTATGAAGGAATAAATACTTTCCTCTGAATGTCAGGGACAAGACAAATGTGTTTACTCTTGCCACTTCTATTCAGCATTGTGCTGGAAATTCTAGCCAGATAAATAAGGCAAGAAAAAGAAATAAAGGCATCCACATTGGAAAAGAAGTAATGCTATCTTTATTCACTGATGACACAATCTATGTAAAAAGTCTTAAGGAATCTACAATGACTGGGTGTGGTGGCTCATGTCTGTAATCCCAGCACTTTGGGAGGCCAAGGCAGGAGGATTGTTTGAGCCCAGTAGCTCAAGACCAGCCTAGGCAACATAGTGAGATCTCATCTCTACAAAAAATAAAAAAAAATTGCTAGGCATGGTGGTGCACACCTGCAATCCCAGCTATTCAGGAGGCTGAGACAAAAGGTTTGCATGATCCCAGGATCAAGGCTGTGGTGATCTGTGATTGTGCCACTGCACTCAAACCTGGATAACACAGTGAGATCCTGACTTAAAAAAAAAAATCTGCAAAAAAAAAAAAAAACTACTAGAAATAATAAATGGCTTTAGACAGTATACAAAATTATGTACCAAAATCAGTTATTTCTGTGTATACCAATGAACAATCAGCTATTGAAATTTTTAAACCTTTTATTTACAGTAGCATAAAAATGTGAAATTCTTAGAGATAAATCTGGCAAAACATGTATAAGACTCATACACTTAAAAATACAAAACAATGCTGAGAGAAATGAAAGATCTAAATAAATGGACTGAGTTACCAGTATAATGTGTCAGATGACTCAATATAGCTAATGTGTCAAATTTCTCCTAAATTAATCTACAGAAACAATGCATTTGTAATAATAATCCATTTAAAAATATTTTTGTTGAAAGTTACAAGCTAAAATTCATATGGAAATGTAAGGATTAAGGAAAACCAAAACAAATTTGAAAAAATAGAAACAAAGATTTTACATTACCTTAATTCAATATTTACTACAAAGCTACAGTAATTAAGATACTATAGTATTGTACCAAGAGAGATAAATAGATTAGTGGAACAGAATAGAGTAATTGAGAACAGAGTAATTAAAATAAGTATGATATTGGTGTCAAGATAGACAACAAGATCAATAGAAAAAAAAAGAAAGAGTCCAGAAATAGACCCACAAAAGTATCCTTGATTGATTTTTAACATAGATATTAAGATCATTCAGGGAAGAAAGGATAATGTTTTCGACTAATGAGGATGAAACAATTGGATATCTATATGCAAAAAAATTAACTCTGGCTTAATCACAGTGCCATATGAAAATTAAATCAAAATGGATTAGAGCTCTAAATGTAAAAACTAAAACTATAACATTTCTAGAAGACTACATAAGACAAAAAATTTGTGGTCTTGGGTTAGGCAAAGCTTTCTTACACCACCACCAAAAGAACAATACACACACACACACACACACACACACACACACACACATACACACAAATGATAAATTGGACTTTTACTGTAAAGAAAAGAATGAAATCAAATATGGATTATCTATCTATCTATCTATCTATTTTTCACCTAGGAAACAGACATAATGATTGAAGGGTGCTGGCAATTGTTTCAGATGCTGCTAATACCTGAAGTTCAAGTTAGTGGTTCCCGTGATTTAGCTCAATACATTTGCTAATGACCTGGAGGATGAAATGGATGGCAGTCTAGAAGAATTTGTTGATGACACAAAAGTGTTTAGGTTGGTAAGACCTGAGGGGGATTGTGAGAAACTTAAGATGGATCTAATAAAGCTGGCTGAACAAACACTAAGACTGATAACATTTTACAGAGAAGGGCAAAAGGTAACAGATAGTGAAAGACATAATTTAAGCTCTACATAATTTAGTGTGTGCAGTACACATTGATGGCTTTAGGATTTATGTTAGTCTTAAAGGAAAAAGACTTGTTGTTTGAATCAAATTAATGAAAATATTCCACAAAAACCATCTAATCTGCAATGGTCTCAAAAAGAAAGCCAAAAGAATCTGGATATGTACTCAGAAAATGAAAGAAGAAAGACAGGAAAACATATTGTGGTTGAGGCTGGGTGCCTATCTAATAAGCCTTCTTCCACTACCGTTGTTTTCATGTGTGTGTGTGTGTGTGTGTGTGTGTGTGTGTGTGTGTGTGTTTGTGTGTAAGCATGCGTACATGCGCATGTGTGTGTGTGTTTTCCCGGTTCCCTCAACCTGGACTCTGTGTTCAGAGAAGGTGACTTTTCCTCAGCCCTAGAAAGTGAAACAAGATCATTCTAAGTCAGTAGTTCTCAAAGTATGATGCCCAGTCCAGTTGCAGCAGAGTGACCGGCAACTGACTAGAAATGCACGTTTTTCAGGCCCCATTCCCAATCTATGAAATCAGAAATCCTAGTGTTGGAGCACAGCAATCTGCATTTTAACGAGACCCCACAGGAGATTCCAATTCATGCTGAAGTTTGAGAACCACTGATATAAACCAGTCATACTAATCCCATTTCCTTTGGCCATTGATTTTATTAGGGATAAGAATTGACCTTGTTCAGGTCAATGAGATACAAGTGGAAGTTTGCTGAGAGATTCTGACAAAGATCTTTTTCTCTGATAAGAAGAATAAGAACACTGCAGCCTTTGACCATGGTTGTGTGAGGATGTGGTGTCGGGAGCTACAGCAGCCATCTTGCAGCTATGAGGTGGCGTGACTGAGGACTTCAGAGTAAAAAGAACATGCTTTTGTGACGTTAAATCAACCAACCTTGGCACCACTCTACCTCAAGGGTGTCTGGCTATGTGAGAAGATAAACCCCACTTTTGGCCAAATATGCTATTCCTTGCATCTGAAAGCATCCCAAACAAAGCACCTCCCTTCCTTCCCCACTGCGGCATGAAGAAAGCAAAACTGAAAGGACAAATGTTCAGAAAGAGGGAAATAGAAAACAAGAACACAGATCTGATCCTTTTCACCGGAACACTTGAAAGCTACATTCCCTGATCATAAAGGAAGTTTATTTTTGAGCCTTGTTTCTTTTGTATACTGTGTTAATATAATATTTACTTTTCTCAACTTTGTTTGTAAGTCATCCTTAGTAATCTGAGCTCTGTATGAGCATAAAGAATCCCTCTGGGGGTCAGCACACAATCCATCTAGGTCAGGGCTGTGTGACTAAAGCATACCTTGGGAAGAACTCTCAGAGGCATAATCGTTCTGGATTTCAACCTCAGAAAGTTAAAGTTGCACACATGACACTTTCGTTTCCCATAAAAACCCATTACGGGTTAGCCATTTATTTATCTGCCTGACTCTTAATATTACTCTTCATCTTATGAATTAAGCGATCACATGGTAGGGGCCAAGGGCATCTCTAGGGTCACTTTCATGAGAAATAAAATGGCAAGAGGTGAACGGGGGGAGGTCTGCACAGCGAGAGGGCAAAAGGCATTTCTTGCTGGATGTGTCTTGGCTACCCTGGGAGCCTTCATGGCTCAGGCCTGGAATAGAGAGGCACAAGAAAGGGACCAGGGAGCGGGATGATGGGTCAAGTAAATATATCCTTTCTGTGCACCATCTCAGCTTAACTTTAGACAAACTTTTTACAACTAAGCCCCTCAAATGACTAACTGCAAAAGCAGGTGGGTTTGTCATCATGCCCTGTAGGTCAGAAAACTTGAGCTTCGTAGGACTGACAGCAGGAATTGTTCCAAGATCAACTGGCCTCCACTGAGAATTCCCTGTCAGTTGTCAAAGAAGGCTGTGTCCATTGAACTCCTTCCTTAAAGAGAGCAAAAGGAGAGAGAAGATCTCTCAGAGACAAAACGCAGACCAGGCAGGATTTTAGGGCTTAAGACCAATACCTTGCATTGCATTCAGAGCCACGAGAGAAGCAGCAGCATATGGCCCCCAGATGTTCCAAGCAGGCCTCCCTCTGGGAAGAGGCTCTTCTGGTCTGCCCTGAAGCTCAGAGCAGGTCACGAGAGAAGGCACCCCATGCACCCAGCCAGGAAGGTGGAGGGGCTGGCTCCCAAACACAGAGTCAAAAGGCCAGAATGCTTTATCTAGACTTGCATCCTGCATTCAAGGTTTTTGTGATTCCATTTCCTCCCCTTGGAAGGCGAGACTGTTCCTGTCTCGTGATGGTGGAGTGAGGATAAGTGAACACAGGAGGTGGGAAAAGGCATTTGATCATGTGGCTTTTAAAGTCTCCATGACAGAGACTTTATGTACCCTGTTATGTACTTACCAAAACCTATTTCCCAGACTTCTTTGCAGCTAGCTGGGGCCATTGTGACTGGGCCAATGAAATATGGGCAGAAGTAATATGTACCCCTTCTAGGTCTGGTCCACGGGAACAACCTCAACCATTCTCACAATCTCTCTTTCCTGCCCACGGGGCATGTACATAGGCCCTAGCAGAGAACCTCAAAAGCCTTCAGAGATAATGCAACCACAAACTGGAAGGAGTTCAGATCCCTGAGTGACTGCACAGGAGATCACCTACTCAGTAGAAGTAGCCACATCAGATTTTGCTTGAATGAAAATAAAATTTGTCTTGTGCTAAGCCATTCTAAAGTTTGTTTCAGAATCCAACATTACTTAACGTACCTACCTAATATAGGCTCTGAATACGTCTTAGGTATTAGCAACTGAGAGGAAACTGGGACCGGGAAGTGGGAAGAGATCAGGGCTGGCAGATGAACGCAAATTTGGATAGATGACTCTAAGTGTTTTGAGGCCACATGTAGCTCCCATTCGCTTACTGATCCTTCCTTGCCAAGTGCTTCCATGCCCTGGGTGGAGCCTCCAAGCTCTCACTTGGGCCTAGATGTGGGGGCTTGGTGGTCTCTCCCCATCTCCAGCTGGCTGTCAGTCTAAACAGATAGACAGGGAACATGTGATGCATACCCTAGGGATCTCAGGGTCTGAAATAAATTAGGCCAGGCCAATCTCTAGCAAGTTCTTTTTTCTCTTTTAGAAGGTATCAGTGGCAAAAATCAACACATACCATCTTTCTAAACTGCATGTTCACCGCCATTTAATCCATCAGTAGTTGACCGTTGACAAGTGTAGGCACGGTTGGTGAATGTATACCAGGTTAATATTCATTTTCATTGGCTCAGTAATTAACCTCCAAGATTTAAAAAAATATGTACAATTCTTTAGTGTGAGGTGAGCTCAATAGGTTTCTTATTTCAGAGATTGTGATCATTTTATACCTTTTTTTTAAGAGATAGGGTCTCACTATGTTGCCCAGTCTGTATTCAAACTCCTAGGCTCAAATGATACTCCCACCACAGCTTTCTGAATAACTGGAACTACAGGTGAGTATCACCATGCCCTGGTGTTGTGATGATTGTTATATAAATATTCTCATGTCAAAAATCTTACCAGATATTCTTATGCATAAATAAGCTGATCAGGAAAAATTCATTTCTGATACTCAAATCTTACCTTGCTCTTTTTCTGTATTATTTCATTGTGATAAAACACACATAACATAAATTTACCATTCTAATAATTTTAAGTGTGCAATTCACTGGCATGAATTATAGTCATAATGTTGTACAAATATTATCACTACCTGTTTCCAAAACCATTTCATTATCCTAAACAGAAACTTGGATACAATTAAGCAGTAATTTCTTTATTCCTCACCCCCAACCCTTTTCCCAGCTCCTGCTAACCTCTAATCTACTTTCTGTCTTCATGAATTTGTCTATTCTAGATATTTCACGTGAGAAAAATTATTAAGTATTTCTCCTCTTCTGTCTGGCTTATTTTACTTCGTGTAATGTTTTCAAAAAGTTCACCCATATTTTATCATATATCAGAACTTCATCTCTTTTTATGGCTGAATAATATTCCTTTGTATGCATATACCGCATTTTGTTTATCTGTTCATCTGCTGACAAGCACTTGGGTTGTTTTCACCTTTTGGCTGTTGTGAATAAGGCTGCTGTGAACATAAGTGTACAAGTGTCTGTTCCAGTCCCTGCTTTGAATCTTTTGGGTGCAGATACCTGGGAGTGGAATGACTGGATCTTATAGTAATTCTATGTTTCGCTTTTTGAGAAATAGCCAAACTGTTTCCCACTGCAGACCTGCAAGACTTTTAAAGCCCAGATTGAATTAAAAATGTAGGAGAAGGCTCTTGATATGCAGTGGAGAAGCCTGAGAGATGAGTGTCCAGTGGGTCTGGATACCTCATTAGTGCAGAGTATGCTTCTCTGTTCCTTTGGCTCTCCCTCCCGGGAATCCTCATTAAAGGGTTTGCACCTGAGTGCCTCCTAGATATGAGGATGAATTGGCCATGAAACTAATGAACTTTGAGCTTCAAGGCCCCTCACCTACCCTGACTCCTTCCAAAGGCCTGAGGAGAACCCTTTCAATGTGGTCCTATATTTTTTTAATTTTCAAAAGTAAGATTTCTTTTGGACCAAAATGTGTTAAGACCATTGTTTCTTCATTCCAACTTCCATTCTGTTGTACCTCCCTTTGTTCTGGATGGTGTTTGAGAACCCATGGGCATTTGTGGGATCTGGCAAAGGAGAAGTTGAATTGGGAACATATTTCACTTTTGTTTAGGGGTTTATTTACATACATAGACTGTAAAAATTAAGCATAGCTAAATTACTACTAGTCATCCCAGTATGAGAATATTTCTGGGAACACTCCTACCACCTCATGCGGAAACTTTCCAACACTGTGGCATGAAGGTGATACAAACGGTTTTACACTATCCAGCAGAAGAAATAAGGTTTGGATGTCCAGAGTCATAGACTAGTCTGTGGTCCATTTTTTTCCTGACATCAGATGTGCATAATTAAGGAGGAAATTTGCTTTTCCTCAATGCTGAACCCATATGGAAGGTCTCTCCTAGCAAGATTTATGCTTGACCATGGAGCAAAGGCAATTATAAATGCATCATACATTCTGTTATTTTTAAATGAGAATTTCACAAAATAGAAATGATTAAAATTCCTATAGTTTTAGGGCTAATTTTAGTTTTAGTATCACGATGCTATAAATAGGGAGAGAGTGCATGTTTAATTGTCCATATATGAAAGAACTTTGAAAGAGGATTTTCCAAATTTGACAATGATCCTAAAAATTTACACGGTATTGCCAATAATGGTATAGAAGGCGGAAAAAAAAAAACTCTTCTAAACTGCCAATTATAAAAACCATATTTTGATCCATCATGATAGGGGAGATAACTGAACTGTCTCTTCTCCCTAAGGAAACTATTACAAAATTATTGTTTTACAAATAGGTGTTCAAAAAATATACAGACATTAAGTTAGGAAGAAAATCCCGTAGAATGGCATCAAGTAGCTAATAAAAGTACGTCATTTTGGGGTTATGTATTGTTTGTGGTATTTGTCAGCTTTTTACAATTTGTGATTTATTGTGATTTCTGTTCACATTCTTTAAAAATTTCACATTCATACTACTTTTAAAATATATAACTTCAGATTATTTTTCTTAAAGAAAACCTCAAGATTGTCTAAGCTACAATCCCTACAAAATCTGTATGTCCCTCTGTCTGGAGACACCATGTTTCATCATCAGTGAATCACCTTCATGCAAACTGATATTCTTTTCTGTGCTCCTCTGGCATCTCACAGGCCTTGTCCTAAGCATATTACCTTGTACCATAAAATCTTAAAATAACCTTCATTCCTCCTGACTTCCCACTTCCACATTTTTAACCAGCCACCAATGTCTCCTGCTTCTCTGGCCTCCTCACCTTATAGCAATACTCCACCTCCCAAATGAATTCCTACTGCTTGCTTTTCTTTTATAGCCTCCTGTGGAAGGCTGAATGGCCCCCAATGATATCTAGGTCCTAATCCTTGGAACCAGTTAATTCAGGCAACTATAACAGAGTACCACATAATGGATAGCTTATAAACAAGAGAGCTTTATTTCTCGCAGTTCTGGAGACTGGAAGTCTGTGATCAGGGTGCCAGCATGGCTGGGTCCTGGTGAGAGCTCTCTTCCAGGTAGAAGACTGCTAACTTCTCAATATATCCTCTCATGGTAGAAAGAGAGCGAGAAATTTTCTGGAGAGCCCTTTAAGAGGACACAAATCTCATTCATGAGGACTCCACTTTCATGAACTAATTACCTCCAAAAGTCCTACTTCCTACTACCATCACACCAGGGATTAGGATTTCAACATATGAATTTGGGTTGTGATGTCAGCAAGATGGCAAACTAGATGTCAACACGTATCTCCACACAAAAAAAATTGATAAGATCAACTTTGTGTGGATGAGGTTAGCTCTGGGAGAACCCCAGAGTGTAGTTAGAGAGCTAAAGTGACCAAGAGGCATGTAGAGACTGAATGGATGCATAGAAAGGGATGGGAAACATTCTCCTGCATCACCCTATACTCCAGGCTGGTATATTGCCACAAGAAATACTCTCAGCCATGAGTTCCCCCATGGAGGGAGAGAGGGCAAGAACTTCATCAGTCTTTGCCACTGAGTATCCCAGAAGGTCTAGTGACCACAGCAGAAGACTTCTGTGATCTTTGCCAATGTAGGCTCCAGTTTCCAGAGCTTCCTTGAGTAAGAGCTGCTGCATCCCCTGGAGCTGGAGCCACCAAGTGCCGCTCCTCTTTCCCACAGAGTCAGAGCTTTTGCTCATCCCCCAACCATAGCCCTTGTGAGGCCCTATGTGCCCATGCCTGAAAACTGGCACCCACTGCAAACCACATGCCTGCACAGTAGTTCCAGTGTCTGCCAGTGTCACTGCACACACACCTGCATGTACAAGGGAAAAGGCACCTACTGCAGCTGCACACATGCAACCATGAGACCAGGTGCCCATTGAAGCTGTGCCCACTGCCCACCAGCCCTGGCTCCTGCATGCCTGCTGCTGCCAAAGTGCATGCACCTGAACATCCACTGGACCAGTGTTTGAATGTGTGCCCATATGTCCAACAGACTTACCCCCTGAGTGCACTCCTAGAACTGGCATAATCAGCCATGGATCTAAATGAGGAGCTACTATACACCTTAACCAGTTGATACCCTTGTGCCCTCCTATAGAAGGAAAGCTTTTCTACTTACGCTAGTCCATAAAGTTTGGAAGGAATGACTGCTTCTTGAAATTCTAAGACAACACAGGCTACAAGAAACACACACACACACACACACACACACACACACACACATACACACAAAACAGGGAAACATGACACCACCAAAATAACATAATAATTCCCCAGGAACCAACCCCAATGAAATGAAGCTATGAGTTTCTAGGCAAATAATTCAAAATAATTGTTTTCAAGAAGTTCAGAGAGCTACAAGAAAACACAGATAAACAACTCAGCTAAATCAGGAAAAAAATACATGAACAAAGTGAAAAGTTCAACAAAGAAATAGAAATCAAAATAGAGCCAAACAGAAATTCTGGAGCTAAAGAATACAATGACTAAAATAAAAAATAAAATAGAGAGTTTTGTCAGCAGATTAAATTAAGAGCAAGAAAGAATAAGTAAATTTGAAATTATGCAGACAGAGGAGAAAAATAATGAAAAAGCCTGAATAAATCTTATGAAATCTAAGGGACACTATCAAGAGAGCAAATATACCCATGCAATTTTCAGAAGGAGAAGAGAGAGGGAAAGGGGTGGAATGCTATTTAAATGAATAATGACTAAAAATTTCCCAAGTCTTAGGAGGGAAATTAACATTCAGATTTATAAAGCCCCAAAGTTCCCAAACAGGATTAACCAAAAGAAGACTCATTATAATCAAATCGTCAAAAACCAAGGACAAAGAGAAAATTTTGAAAGCAGCAAGAGAATATAAAGCTATCAACAGATTCCTCAGCAGTAACCTTGCAGACCAGGAGAGACTGAAATGATATATTCAGAGTTTAAAAAAAAAAAACCAAACCAAACCAAACAAAAAACCTCTGTCAATCAAGAATTTTATACCTGGCAAAATGATCCTTTATAAATGATGAAAAGATAAAGTCTTTCCCAAACAAAAACTGTGTAAGTTCATCATCACTGGACCTGCCTTACAAGAAATACTTAAGGTAGTTCTTCAAATTGAAGTGAAAACATACTAAATGACAGTGTGAATGCATGTGGAAAACATAAACCTCATGAATAAAAGCAAATATATAGTCAAATATGGAATATGCAATGCTATAATGGTGGTGGATAGATTACTTTTAACTGCAATATAAAAGTTAAAAAACAAAAATATTAAGAATAACTATAATCTCAAAAATATATTAATGGTTACACAATATTAAAAGAAGTATATTCTGATGACAAGAAAACAAAGTGTGGGAGGCGGGGAGTAAAAGTGCTGAGTTTTTTGTATGCAATTGAAGTAAGTTTGGCAATTTAAAATAGATGATTATAACTACAAGGTATTTTATGCAAACTTTATAGCAACCACAAGGAAAAAAAAACCATAATAGGTACTCAAAAGATACAAATAAAAGTATAAAACAAATCATTACTAAAAAAAATCAAAGAACAAAGAAAGAGAAAAAGAGGGAAACAAAACAACAGTAAAACAGATAGAAAACTATTAACTAAATGGAAGTAGTAAGTTCTCACTGATCAATTTTAATTACTCTAAATGTAAATGAATTACAACTTCCTCATCAAAGTTCTCAAACAGAGTGGCAAAATGGATTTTTCTTTCTATAAGAGCATTTTTCTTTCTATAAGAGATTCACTTTAGATCCAAGAACACACTTTAGGCTGAAAGTGAAGGGATGGAAAAAGATATTCCATGAAGATAGTAATCGAAAGATAGTAGAGGTAACTATACATATATTAGTCAAAATAGACTTTAAGTCAAACATTGTATCCAGAGACAAAGAATTATAAAATAACAAAAAGGTCAAAAGATGTAACAATTATAAATATATACACACCCACTATCAGAGCACTTAAATATATAAAGCAAATATTGACAAATCTGAAGGGAGAAGTTGGCAGCAATACAATAATATTAGGAGACTTCACTGCTTCACTTCAATAATGAATAAAACATCTAGAGAATCAATGAAGAAATAGCTGACTTGAACAACACTATAGACCAAATGGATCTAACTGACATGTTTAGAACTTTCTGTACAACAGCAAAAAAATACACATTCTTCTCAAGCATATATAGAACATTCTCCAGGAGAGATCATGTGGTAAGTCACAAAACAAGTCTGAACAATTTAAGAAGACTGAAATAATTCCAAGTATCTTTTAGACCACAATGGAATGAAATGGAAATCAATAAGTCAGAAAACAGGAAAATTCACAAATGTATAGAAACTAAATAGTATACTCTTGATAATCATTGAGCCTAAAAAGGAAATCAAAAGGAAATTTTTAAAACGTCTTCAAACAAACATAAAATAAACATACCAAAACTTATGGGATGCAGCAAAACCATTACTAAGAGAAAAGTTTATAACAATGAATGCTTGCTTCCATTAAAGAAAGAAAGATCTTTAATAGACAACTTGATTTTACAGCTCAAGGAATTAGCAAAAGAACAAACCAAGTCCAAAGTTAGCAGAAAGAAGATACTAAATATTAGAGCAGAAACAAATCAAATACAGAATAGAAACACAATAAAAAATTATTAAAACAAGGAGGTTTTTTTAATCAACAAAATTGACAAATTCTTACCTCGTCTAAATTCGAAATGAAAGGGAAAATATTACAATGAATGTCTTAAATATTTAAAAGAAGATCATAAGGAACAATTATATACCAACAAATTGGATAACCCAGGAAAAATGAATAAATTCCAAGAAATTTATAACCTACCAAGACTAAATCAAGAAGAAACAGAAAGCTTGAACAGACCAATAACAAATGAAAAACTTCAACCAGTATTCAAAAACCTTTCAACAAAAAAAACCCAGAACCTGATGGTTTTACTGGTGAATTCTATTCGACATTCAAAAAGAATTAATATCAATCCTTTTCATATGCTTCCCAAAAATAGAAGAAGAGGGAATACTTTCAAATTCATTTTATGAGTCCAGCATCATTCTGATGTTGAAGCCATACAAAGACATCACACACACACAAACTGCAGGCAAATATCTCTGAGAAACATAGATGCAAAAATCTTTAATATTGGTGAACCAAATTACTAGCAAACCAAATCAACAGTACATCAAAAAAATTATGTGTGCCTAAGTGGGACTTATACCTGGATTGAAGTTTGGTTTAACTTATGCAAATCAATCAATGTGACATATCACAAAATAAGTATAGAATGAACTTTCCTTGACACAGTAAAGGCCATTTATAAAAAGCCCATAGCTAACATCATAATCAATGGGGAAAAACTGAAAACTTTTCCTGTTACACCTGGTATAAGAATGCCCACTCTCACACTTTCATTCAACACAGTGCTGAAAGTCCTAGCCAGAGTGATTAGACAAGAAAAAGAAATAAAAGGCATCTAAATCAGAAAGAAAAAAAAGTAAAATTATCTCTGTTTGCAGATTATAAGACCCTATGTATAGAAAACCCTAAAGTCTTCATTAAAAACTGTTAGAACTAATAAGCAAATTCAGGAATGTTGCAGGATACAAAATCAACATACAAAAACAGTGTTTCTTTACACCAACAATGAACTATCTGAATAAGAAAATCAGAAAATCTCATTTATAATAGCATCGCAAAGAATAAGATATTTAGGAATAAATTTAACCAAGGGAGTGAACAATCAGTTACACTGGAAACTATAAGACACTGATGAAAGAAACCGAACAAGGCACAAATAAATGGAAATATATCCCATGCTCATTGGTTGGAAAAATTAATATTGTTAAAATGTCCTTATAACCCAGAGAAATCCACTATCAAAATCCTACTGTCAGTTTCACAGAAATTATAAAGATAATCCTAAAATTAGTACAGAGCTACAAAAGACCTTGACTAGCCAAAGTAATCTTGAGCAAGGAGAACAGAGTTGCAGGCATCATGCTTTCTGGTTTCAAACTATATTACAAGGCTATAGAAAAGAAAATCAGTACCTTGAAGAGATAGCTACACCCCCACATTCATTGCAGGATTACTCATAACTGCCAAGAAGTAGAAACAGCCTATGTCTGTCAATAGATGAATGGATAAGGAAGTTGTGATACACACACACACACACACACACACACACGATAGAATATTATTATGCCTTTAAAAAGAAGGAAATCTTGCCATTTCGCTACAACCTGGATTTCTATGGCCGCTGGGGTGGGTAGGGGGAGAAATGAGGAGATGTTAGTCAAAAGGTACAAATTTTCTGCTATGTAGGATGAATAAGTTCTAAAAATCTAATGTACATCATGGTGACTACAGTTAATAATACTATATTGTACATGTGAAATTTGCAAGAGAGTAGATGATAAGGATGCTCACAACAAAAAGAGGTAATTATGAGGTGATGGATATGTTAATTAGCTTGATCGTAGTCATTGTTTCACAGTATATATGCATATCAAAAATCAAATTATATCTCAATAAAAGCTGATGTTGGGGGCGGGGCTTAAGGTTAAGTCCACGGGACAGGTTGGACTGTGAGAGTCTCTGCAAAAGCAAGTGTCCATAAAGACTCTCTGTGTGAGTAGGCGTGCAATGGTGGGTGAGTGAAAATCCGTCTGAGGGGAGACTTGGGTTCATGCAGCCAGGCCCCCCTCTGAGGGCAACTGCAAGCCCCCATCACCCTGAGATTAGAGCGCAGGCACGTGCAAGATCATCTGCTGCTTGCGGGACTCTCCTGAAAAATGCTTGCTGAATCCAGCTGATTCTCATTGCCTGATGCCTGGCCCACACCATCACCTGTTATAGCGGACCAGGTGGAGAAAAAGAATCGTGGAGTGCCAGAGAGGAGCCCCATGCATGGTGAGGAAACACCAATCACAGCCATTTTCTCTGTCCCAGGACCAGGCAGAGACCTGCATTGCCCTGCCCAGCTCCGCCCAGCCTCCAACTCAGGACCTAAAGTAATCTCATCAAACTGGGAGAGACAGAAGCCCCTCCCCCATGCTGCATCAGACACAGGTCAGATCTGAGTGGCAGACCTGACAGGCAGCAAGCCGGGTGAGTCCAGATCTGATAAACTCTCCTTCCAAAGTGGGCCTGGGGCATCTGACCCAAGCTGTGAGCAACCCTATCTGCCTGCACTGAGAGCAGAGGGGAGGGGCTAGAAATCAGAACTGAAAGGAGGTTGGATGTGCAGGAATGACCTCAGAGCAAGTTTGGTTCCCTGTTTTTATTTTTTATTTTTTGTCTGTTTGTTTTGCTCATTTTTGTTTGTGTTTTGTTTTAGGTTTTTTTCCTCTTTCTGTTTTTGATAACGTTTTCATACTTGCTTTGTTTCTGTTATTTTACTGATTTTTTTTCTTTTTTTAATTTTTTTAATTATGAAGATGTGGGGTACAATTCAGGGTTAGGTATACAAACATTGATTAGGCAGGCACCCTTGTTGATGAGGTATGCCCCTCCCTCCCATAGCAGTTTCCCTTAACTGCCAATCCTACCCCCCCTCCCCTGACAGTTTCCCATTGCTGCCAAATTTCTTATAGTATTATAATTGTTCAAGGTCTGCTTATGAGTGAGAACATATAGTACTCTGCTCTTTGTTTCTGTAATAGATCACTGAGTATGATCGACTCCAAATTCATCCAAGTTGCTGCGAAGTCCATATGTTTTTCCTTCTTTATGGCTGCATAATATTCCATTGTGTATATGTACCACATTTTCTTTATCCAGTCCAGCTTCGATGGGCAATGTGGTTGGTTCCATGTTTTTGCTATTGTGAATAGAGCTGCAACAAACATATGTGTGCAGGTATCTTTTTTGTAGAATGATTTGAGTTCCTCTGGGTATATTCCCAAAAGGAGAATTGCTGGGTTCTATGGAAGGTCAATTTCTAGTTCTTTCAGAAATCGCCACACCGTCTTCCAAAGAGGTTGTAGTAGTTTGCAATCCCACCAGCAGTGTAAAAGCATTCCTTTTTCTCCACATCCTCACAAGCATCTGTTGTTATTTGTTTTATTAGTGATGTCCATTTTACTGGGGTTAGGTGGTATCTCAACATGGTTTTGATTTGCATTTCTCTGATGATGAGTGATGCTGAGCACTTTTTCATGTGTCTGTTGGCTGCCCATATATCTTCTTCTGAGAAGTGTCTATCACCATACACAAAAATTAACTCTAAATAAATCAAAGACCTAAGCATAAAACCTCAAACTATAAGAATCTTAGAAAATGCAGGAGACACCCTTATGGAAATTAGAACTGGCAACCAATTCCTATTCAGAACCCTAAAGGCCAATACCTTAAGAAATAAGACAAGTGAGACCTCGTCAAACTAATGAGCTTCTGCAAAGCAAAAGAAACCATCAAGAGAGCAGGGAGACAGCCCACAGAATGGGAAAAAATATTTGCCAACTGTATATCTGACAAAGGCCTAACATCTAGGATCTACAAGGAACTCAAACATGCCAAAAGGAAAATAAAAACAAACAGC
>CAUYQG010073323.1:45-14206 GCA_963574415.1 Tarsius wallacei | reverse complement strand
CACACCTGGCTTTGTGTTCACATGAAGGTCGTGTAAGTCTGACTGCAAAATTTGGGTATAAAAGCCCACTATGAACACTCAATAAAGGCTTCTTCTCAATCCATTTGAACAGTGGTCCATTCTCTTTCTTTCTCTCTCTTTCCTTTTCTTTCTTTTTCTCTATATCTATCTCTTCTGCAGAATCGGCTCCTGCACTAGAAGGGAGTCCAGCGTATGGGCTCCTGCATTAGACAGGAGTCTAATCTCTTTGTTCCCCAGGAATAATCGCCGACACCACCACACCTTTCCAGGGACACTCTAAATCTCTCCGTGGGGGCTGGTCCCCCACACAGAATGACCAAGAAAAAGCCCAAATAAACACAATCAGAAATACAAAAGATCAAATCACATCTGATCCCAAAGAATTACAAAGGATTATCAAAGATTACTATGTACACCTATATGGAAACAAACTTGATAACCTAGATGAAATGGAGGACATTCTGACATCACACAACCTCCCCATGTTAAAAGAAGAAGACATTGAGACACTAAATAGACCAATAAGAACCCAGGAAATTCACTCTGTCATACAAAAACTACTTACCAAAAAAAGCCCTGGTCTGGATGTCTTTCCAGCAAAATTTTACAAATCATACAAAGAAGACCTGATACCAATCCTATTGAAAGTATTCCAGGCAATTGAGAAACATGGAATTCTCCCCATATCATTTTACAAAGCTTACATCACACTGATACCCAAACTGGGTAAAGATCACACAAAGAAAGAGAACTACAGGTCAATATCCCTTATGAACATAGATTTAAAAATCCTCAACAAGATTCTAGCAAATCGGATCCAAAATACATCTCAAAAATCATCCACCATGGCTAAGTATGCTTCATCAGGCTCCTATACCTTGAAAATACAAGAGAATCTGTCAAAAACCTGCTTGCAATGATTTAGAACATTGGCAGTCTCAGAGTACAAAATAAATGTGCCAAAGACAATTGCATTCCTATACACCAACAACAAGCAGGCAGAGACCCAAATGAAAAGCACAATCCCATTCACAATAGCCACAAAATAAATGAAATACCTCAACATATTCCTAGCCACAGAAGTGAAAGTCCTGTTCACTTGAGAACTACAATGAGAACTACAAAGCACTGCTCAAAGAAATTCAAGAAGACACAAGCAAATGGAAAAATATTCCATGCTCATGGTTAAAAAAATTCAACACTGTTAAAATGTCCATCTTGCCAAAGGCAATGTACAGATTAATGCAAATGGTGCTAGGAAAACTTACTGATCATATGCAGAAGATTGAAACAGGAGACCTACCTATCACCATACACAATAATTAACTCTAAATGGATCAAAGACCTAAACATAAAACCTCAAACTATAAGAATCTTAGAAAACGCAGGAGACACCCTTATGGAAATTAGGACTGGCACCAACTCCTATTCAGAATCTTAAATGTCCATACCTTACAAAATAAGATAGACAAGTGGGACCTCATCAAAATACAAGCTTCTGCAAAGCAAAAGAAACCATCAAGAGAGCAGGGAGACAGCCCACATAATGGAAAAAAATATTTGCCAACTGTATATCCAACAAAGTCCTAACAGCTATGATCTACAAGGAACTCAAATATGCCAAAAGGAAAAAAAACAAACAGCCCCATTAAAAAGTGTGAAAAGACATGAATAGACACTTCTCAAAAGAAGATATATGGGTAACCAATAGACACATGAAAAAGTGCTCAGCCTTACTCATCATCAGAGAAATGCAAATCAAAACCACATTGAGATACCACCTAACCCCAGTAAGAATGGCCATCATTAATAAAACAAACAACAGATGCTGGCAAAGGTGTAGAGAAAAAGGAATGCTTCTACACTGCTGGTAGGAATGCAAACTAGTGCAATCGCTTTGGAAGACAGTGTGGCAATGTCTGAAAGAACTAGAAATTGACCCCTATGTGACCCAGCAATTCCCCTATTGGGAATATATTAGGAGGAACTCACATCATTCTACAAAAGAGATGCCTGCACATGTATGTTGCAGCTCTATTCACAATAGCAAAAACATGGAACCAACCATGTTGCCCATCGAAGCTGGACTGGATTTTTTTAAATGCAGTATATATACACAATGGAATATGATGCAGCCATAAAGAAGGACAAACATATGAACTTCACAGCAACTTGGATGGATTTGGAGTCAATCATACTCAGTTATCTGTCACAGAAACAAAGAACAGAGCACCACATGTTTTCACTCATAAACCAACCTTGAACAATTATTATAACACTATAAGAAAGTGATTGGCAGTAGTGGAAAACTGTCAGGGGAGGGGTGGTGGGAATAGCAGGTGTGGAAAACTGCTAGGGGAGAAAGGGGCATACCTGCATAATCAGCATCTGTATACCTAACCCTGAATTGTATCCCACATCTTTATAATAAAAAATAAAAAATTTTCAAACTTTAAATGGCATGTATTCACATGTATAAATCTCAATTATATATATATTTTAGGTGAATGTAAGAAAATGATAAAAGGATATATCCACTATTTCTGTATTAGATGTTGTTAGGGACACATACACATGTGTAAAATACAAATGAGAATGGACACATAATATTCAGGGTAATACGAAACTCAGGAGAAGAAGGAGAATTGAACCATATATTTTTTAGTTGTATGATAATGTTTCAAAATGATGGCATTTGTTAATTCCATCAAATGAATGAACATAAAAGTTTCCAACACATATTTGCAGTCCTTACCTGCAATTCTGAATTTTTAGCTTTTAATTTTCATTCAAAAATTATATGGTGGCAAAAAAAACTGAAATGAAATCAGGTAAGCTATTGATAATGATTATTTGCTTCACTTAATGTGACTATTCAAACATTTCACTGAAAATGTATGACTGTTTTATTTTGATGTGCTTCCGCAAGTTCCACCAGTGGTGAGGGTTACTTTCTAAAATCTAGAAAGCTCTGAATTCCAAGCCTTTCTAACCTCTGGGGTTTGAAGTAAGAGACTGTAGTCTTGAAATATTCTCTTATATGTATATATACATTTTAATCTAAAGATACTAAGCCTTTCATTAGCACCAACAAAGTCCTTCACAACCTCCAGATACAGTGAAGAATGTGTGAGTGGGACTCAAGTCCCTCACAAGAAACTGCCTTCCTCACAGTCATTCTCTGCTGTGGAGTGGTAAAGGAAAAAAGTCTTGAACAATGCCAGTCATCATTTCCCAGAAACTCAACCCTTTTGGGAGGTGCAACTGATTTCCTGCCAGCCTGGTAAGGGACAGGTCCCAAGGTCACACTCCACAGCAGCACTCGGTTCCAGTTGCACAAATTACCTGAAGCCATGCATCTGGCTGTACCTTGATATTTAGATTGCAGATTGCCTGAGGCCAAAATGGGAGCAAGGTAGGATGTGTTGCCATAACAACCTCTCACCCCCTGTGTAAACTTTTCTGTGCTTTCCCTGCACCACAGCGTTACTCCAGCAGCCTGGAACTTCCTCCTAATCCTTCCTGAAATAGCCAAGGGCCCATACTTGTGAAGCATTTGAGTTCCTTTCTCCTGCAATCCCCTCAAAGGCTTAAACCACATAGAGAACTTGGAATATCCCTGGAACCCTACCCCCAGTCCTGCCTTAGAAGAAGGCTTACCAAAAAGAAATCCTGTATCTCATCTCAAACCAGGCAAAGTGGGAGCAAAGGGAGGCCCACATTTTACCTGTATGATGTCCACTTTATACCTAGTCCTGAACTGTACCCCACATTCTTAATATAAAATATAAAAATAAAATAATGAAATAAGAAGAAACGCTGCAGCCAGTTTTGCAACTGGCTTTCTCTCACAGGTGCTACCTCCTAACCAGAAGTCAACAATACAGCCCATCACATCAGATATAATTCTTCAAGTCTGGGAAAAGACTGATCTCAAACCCCATTAATACTACCCTCCAAGCCATTCATCCACCAAGGATGCTGTGAGCCATTGCATGTACCCAATACATGCTACAGCTGGCAATTGAGAAACTCACCACACCAAGGCTACATATAACCAGTGGAAACCTATAGGGCCTATGTCATCCCTCTGCCAACCTCAAATAAGAAGAAATCGTTTATCCAAATGAGAAAGCAGAAAATAATTGTGACAAAATAAAAAAACAAGATTATCCAACACCCTCAACATGCCACACTAACTCCTCAGCAGTGAACCCTAAACAAGATAATTTTTTTAAACTTCCAGACAAAATTCCAAAGGTTGATTATAAAATTAATCAGTGAACTTCAGGATAAAATTTAAAACCAACATAAATTAATATTTTAAACTATTCAGTATGTGAATGAAATATTCTCCCATGAGATAGACACCTTTTTAAAAAAACAAGCTGAAACTCTGGAAATTAAAGAATCATTTAGCAAAATATAAAATGCAGTGGAAAATTTTAGCTATAGACTAGAAAAAGCAGAAGAAAGGATCTCAGAACTTGGATACAAAGCTTTCAAGTTAACCCAATAAGAAAAAGAAAAAGGAATCAAGAGAACAGAACAAAAAAGTTTCCAAGAAATGTAGGATTATGTAAAATGTCCAAACCTAAGAATCACAGATTATCTGAGGAAGAAAAGAAAGCAGCAGGTTTGGAAACCCTATTTGAGAAAATAAGGAAGGAAAACATTCCTGGCTTTGCCAAAGATCAAAACATCCAGATATGAGGAACCCAAAGGACACCTTAGAAGATCCATTGAAAAAAGTCATTCCCAAGCATATAATCATCAGGTTATGCAAAGTTAATGTGAAGGAAAGAATTGTAAGAGCAGTGAGACAAAAGCATGAAATAACTTACAAAGGTAAACCTAATGGACTAACAGCAAATTCTCAGCAGAAACCCTACAAGTCAGAAGGGAATGAGACCCCATCTTCAATCTCCCCAAACAGAATTACTATCATTCAAGAATTTGTATCTCACAAAATTAAGTTTCATAAATGAAGAAGAAATCAAGCCTTTCTCAGAAAAGTAAATACTGGGGAAATCTATCACCACTAGACTAGTTCCACAAGAAATATTCAAAGGAGTTGTAAGTACTAAAACTTGAAAAACTAGGATGCAAGTTTGTTTGCATAGAAGTTGTAAGTACTAAAAGGTTAAAATCCACCAGTAGAAAAATGTTGAAAATCATAAAGTTTACAGGCCTTATGGTACACCGGCATGATATAGAAAATAAATAAACAAAATAAGAAGAAAACCAGTATAATGAATGGAACAAAACCTTACATATAGTTACTAAACTGGAATGTAAATGATCTCAGTGTCCCATCAAAAAAGATACATACTGGTAGAATGGATAAAAATACACAATCTAAATATCTGCTACCTTCAAAAGATCCACTTAACTCACAAAGACTATAAATTATAAGTAATAGGATAGGGAAAAATATTCCATGAAAATAAAAACCAAAAAGGAACAGGAGTAGCGATTTTTATATTAGATAAAACAAACTTTAAATTAACATTTTTAAAAAAGACACAATGATAAAGCTGAATTAATTTGAAATGAAGAGAGAAGACTCAAATCGGTGCAACAAGAATTGAAAATGGAGACATTAGCACTGATAACACAGAAATTCAGGAAATCATCCAAGACTATTATGAACAACTCTATACAAACAAACTAGACAATACAGAGGAAATGGATACATTCTTGGAAACATAAAAGCCTCAATCTTAAATCATGAAGAAATAGACCAATAAGGAGGAGCAAGATTGAAACAGTAATTAAAGGTCTCCCGACAACAACAATAAAAAATCCAGGATCTTATGGTCCCACAGCTGAATTCTACCAGAACTTAAAGGAGAACTGTTTTCACAAGTTTAAAAAGGAGGGAATCTTCCCTAACTCATTCTATGTCTCCAGTATTATTCTGATACCAAATCCAGGGGAGGACACAACAAAAAATAAAGCTACCAATATCCTGTATAAAATAGATGCAAAAACCCTCAATAAAATATTATCAGACAGAATTCAACAGCACACTAAAAAATTACACCATGACCATGTGGGTTTTTATCCCTAGGATGCAAGGATGGTTCAACCTATGGAAGTCAATAAACATGATCCACTATATAAGCAGAATTAAAAACAAAAATATTATAATTATTTCAATTGACACAGAAAAAAAACACTTGAAAAAATTCACATCCTTCAAAAAAAAAGCCCTCAGCAAAATAGACATAAAGGGAACATTCCTTAAAATTACAAAAGCCATATATGACAAACTCACAGCCTATGTCATTCTAAACAGAGTAAAGGTTAATGCATTTCCCTTCAGAACAGGAACAAGGCAAGGATCCCACTTTCACCACTCTCATTCCACTAAAATATTCCAGTGTGTTTCATATACTGGAAATCTTAGCCAGACCAATCAGAAATAAAGTGTATCCAAATTGGAAAATAAGAAATCAAACCATTTCTATATGCCAACAAAATAATGTTATACTTAGAAAATCTAATAGATTCCTACAAAAGATCACTGAACTTGATAAATGAATTTGGTAACGTTTCTAGGTGCAATGTAAACACACACAAATAAATAGTAATGCTGTACACCAATAGCAACCAAGCTGAGAATCAAATTAGGAACTCAATTCCATTTACCTAACAGACAAAAAGCAAAAATACCTAGGAATATATTTAACTAAAGAGGTGAAAGATCTCTACAAAAAGAACTGCAAAACACTTCTCAAATAAATCAAGGATGACACAAACTAATGAAAAAAATATCCCATTCTCATGAGTTGGAAGAATCAACATTGCTAAAATAAGTGTATTAACCAATTGCAATCCCTATCAAACTTCAAATAATCATTTTTCACAGAATCTGAAAATACAATCCTAAAATTAATATGGAACAAAAAAAATTTTTTTTAATTTTTTAATTTTAAAATTGTGGGGTATGATTCAGGGTTAGGTATACAAATATTCAATGTGCAGGTACCCTTGTTGATGAGCTGTGCCCCCCCGCCCAGGCAGTTTCTCACTACTGCCAATCCTACCTCCCAGCCTCCCCCCCATGCCTCCACAGTTTCCCGCTACTGTTAATCCTTTTCTTATAGTATTACAATAGTTGTTCAAGGTCCACTTATGAGTGAGAACACGTGATACTCAGTTCTTTGTTTCTGTGAAAGATCACTCCACATATAAACTCTAAGTGCATCCAGGTTGCCACGAAGTTCATGATTTTGTTCTTCTTTATGGTTGTGTAATAGTCCATTGTGTATATGTAGCACATTTTTTTATCCAGACTTCTTTTGATGGGCAGCACAGTTGGTTCCATGATCTTGCTATTGTGAACAAAGCTGTGATAAACATATGTGTTCAGGTATCTTTTTTATAGAGTGATTTGAGTTCTTTCAGGTATATTCCGAGTAGGGGAATTGCAAGGTCATGTGGAAGGTCAATTTTTAGAACTTTTAGGAATCAACACACTGTTTTCCACAGAGGCTGTCCCAGTTTACACTCCCACCAACAGCAAAGAAGTGTTCCCTTTTCTCCACATCCTTTCCAGCATCTGTTATGTTTTTAGTTATTGATAATGGCCATTCTGACTGGAGTTAGGTGGTATCTCAGGGTAGTTTTAATTTGCATTTCTTTGATAACTAGTGAGGCTGAACACATTTTTCATGTATCTCCTGGTTGTTCGTATGTCTTCTTTTGAGAACTGTCTATTCATATCTTTTTAAAAATTTTTTAAATTTAAAAATTTTTAAAGAGCCAGAATAGGCAAAGCAATCTTAAGCAAAAAGAACATTTGAGGCATCACATTACCTGATGTCTAATTATACTCTAAGGCTGTGATAAGCAAAACAGCATCATACAGGTATAAAGTCAGACATGTGAACAAATGGAACACAATAGAGAATCCAGAAATAAGCCACTAGGGCAAGGGCACCCTATTCAACAAATGGTGCCAGAAAAATTAGCTAGCTATATGCAGAAAAATGAAACTTGGTACCTATGTCTTCCCATGTACAATAATTAACTCAAGATGAATTAAACACTTAAATGTCAGAACTGAAATTTTATAAATTCTAGAAGAAAACCTAGGAAAAACTTTTCTGTTCATTAACATAGGCAAATAATTTCTGGTTAAAACTCCAAAAGCAAATGAAATTAAAAAATAAACAAGTGGGACTTCATTAAATTAAAAAGCTTCTGCACAGCAAAAGAAATAATCAACAGAGCGAATAGATTTTGTAACCTACAAAATGGGAAAAGATAGTCACAAACAGTACATATAATAAAAGACAATATCCAGATTTCTACAAATAACTCAAAGAAATCAGCAAGAAAAAAGCAAATAACCCAACTAAAAATTGGGCAAATGTCAAGAACAGACATCTCTCAAAGGAACATATACAAATGCCCAGCACACATCCAAAACAATGCTCAATATCAGTCATAATCAGGGAAATACAAATTAAATCCTCAATACCACCTTATACCAGTCAGAATGACCATTTTAAAAAAATCAAAAAGCATGATTACAGAGAAAAAGTAATGCTTATACACTGTGGTGGAAGTGTTAATTAGTACAGGATCTGTGGAAATCAGTATGAGATGTCTCAAACAACTAAAAGTATATCTACCATTTGAGCAAGCAATCTCACTACTAGGTAAAAGAACAGAGTTTATTATATGAAAAAGACATCTGCACAGCATAGTCCTCATAGTACAATTCACAATTGCAAAGACAGGGAATCAATCTAAATGCCCATCAATACATAATGAAAATGTGGTATGTGTATTCACTATGGAATAATATTCAGTCATCAAAAAGAATTAAATAATGTCTTTTGTAGCCACTTGGATGGAATTTGAGAACCATCCTAAGCGTACTAACTCAGTCACAGAAAACCAAACATTATATATTCACACTTATAAATGGGAGCTAAACTAAGAATTTGCAGAGACACTGAGAATGGTATAATGAACACAGGAGACTAAAAAGAGAATGTAAGGAAGGAGCAGAGGAACAAAAAACATCACTTATTGTTCACAATGTGCACCGGTGGAGGTGGTGAGTACTCTTAACACCCAGATCAAAAACTATTTTTAACCCCCAAAAGTTATGTAAATAAAAAAATACTAAAATAAGAAAAAAGATTTATCACTTACATAAAACCAAATGTGCATTGCAGAATGAAAATTATCCTCTATACAACAGGGCGTATGCTTGGGGTTCCTTATAAGCATCACACCACTCTGGTGTCATCTACTCCTAGTTTTACAATGGCAAAAAGAAATCTGTCCCCTATTTGTATATACCTTGGAGAATACCATTTTGGAAACATGAATTCCTATTTTCTTCATGAAGCCCTGGTTTTATTTTTAAACTTCTCATGAAATAATACAATATGTTTTATGTATCTATGAAAGAGTTCATGTTTATTTATGATCACATTGTCCTCAAGATCCCTGCTTGACTTTTAGACTAATTCCTGATCTAATAACTTTAGGTCCCCCCAGATAGAAAATACACCTAAGCACTTGTCTTTTTATACAGAATTTCCCACACGTTAATTCAGAATCTCTTGGTCTTTCTAATCTTCCATTCCAGTATCTGGTTCTACACAAACTTTGACCAGCTCCATGCAGCTACACCATGATTTACATAAGACTCATGCTATGAGCCTCTTGCCTCCCACTTGATCCTCTTGGTTGAGGTCTTAGTATGGGACAGCTTGGAAAATTGCTCACTGCCCACTCTTTCTGACCCAGAGAGGCAAGGAAGTTTTGTCCCCAGAGGGCAATGTTTGAATAAAGGGGTTTGGAGTTTTTCTCATCCTGGCTGGATGGTCCTGATTATCATTTCCTCAGCTGAGTGTGTTGGTTCATTTTGGGAGACTGAGGCAAGAGGATTACTTGAGGTCAGGAGTTTGGGAATAGGCAGGGTAACATAGTGAGACCCCAATTCTCCAGGAAATATAAAAATTAGCTAGGCAGAGGTACGTGCCTGCAGGCCCAGCTACTCAAAAGACTGAGGCAGGAGGATCACTTGAGCCCAGGAGTTCAAGGCTGCAGTGAACTATGATCATGCCTCTGTGATCTAATCTGGGTAACAGAACTTGTCTCAAAAAAGGACTCTTATTAAAGAGACAGTGTGGTTGAATGATGACCATTGGTGATGACCAATGGATAAATCATTCTAAAATGCAATTCCTTCTATCTGATCCACCTTGTCCTTAGCTCTTGCCCATAGGGTCATGCTTCCCAAATAAAGTATACTGCATAATCTTTATCTCAGGTTTAGTCTCTGGAAATTTTTAACCAAACCAGTCTCCATGTGAGTCTCAGATTTACAGATGCATGTATTTTGGTAGGAAAGCAACTTCTAGCCTAACTCTAAAATTCTCAGGTGAACCCATTGTAAAATCAAAGTTCTCTGCAGCTATTCATTTCTATGCACATTTTTTCCCTGTGGCAGTAAAGTTTTTCCAAAGCACTCATCTAAATTGCTATTGACAATTTGTAAACCTGCCTCTGCTTCTGTCAAATGGCCAAAAACAATTAATTAAAATATATCAGTGTTTTATTGGCATTTTAATTCATGATAATGAGAACCTCTTATCAGAGTGGGTAGTTGCTTTGCTTCTCTGATCTCACTGATAAGCTTACACACAAGCATCTGATTTGCCTGACAAGAGACAAGTAATGGGAGCTTGGGCTTCATTTCTGTAACTCAGAATCAGAAATATGGCAATTGACTCACTTGAGGAAATGCCCTCTGGGTTGGACTTCTTTGCCTGGTGTTCTATTTACTGCCTTACACAACACAAAACTAAGTTCAAATATTGAGTAAGTGAACCATATGCTGTTCTCCCCTGACTTTACCCATTAGCTCCTATTTGAACTTTTCTTCATGCCTTCAGCCATGATCTGTAAAGCAATAAATGAGACAAAGTGTTTTGTGGAGACATTTGTGTTGTAGAATATTTTCTCTGCTTCCTACAATCATTATATTATATAACCAAATACCAAAAAAGAAAAAAAAAATTAAACAAATGTTTCCTGTCTTTTCTCAACAAATGTTCGATACTGAGAGGGAATTTCCTTCTCAGAATCTATGATGAGAAAGTTTTTAGAACTTAACTGTGCTTATGATCATACCACTCAGAACCTTGAATGCAGAATTGCGAGCCTCACATAAAACATGTGGAGTTGCGTTATCTCTGTGAAATAATATGAATTTTTTTAAAAAATTCTTTTGGCAATTAGAAAAAAATCAGAGGTCAATTTCTTCTCTTTACAAACACTTGCAATAATATCTGTTAAATCAGAGGTCAAATTCTTCTCTTTACAAACACTTGCAATAATGTCTGTTAGGTATGAAGGGTCTGGAGGGGACACAGCACCAGTAACCAGAGATCTGAGTAACACAAAGATTTACAACACAAAGAGGCAAAGAAAGAAAAGATTTCTTTAAAAAGAGATCTCTTACCACTTGTGGCTCTCTGGGGTGTGATCTGATACCACATGGAAGATGCAAAGAATTGCACAGAAGCTAGACTTAAAAATATAGTTCATTTCAAAGTAAATTAGAGAGAGAAAGAGAGGGAGAGAGAAGATTCACCTCCCCAAGGTGGGGGAAGGGGCCAAAGCCAGGAAGCCTGGCCACAGCCATAGCTCAAAGAAAACATGGTCACACCAGAGTTTAGCAAGGCAATGGCCAATGACTGCTTGTGGTTGAGTTCTTTTAACCATTCCACTTGATGGAGGATGATCATTAAGGAGATTGGGTGGTGGTCTGCTACATTCATCACGAAGGGGCAGGCAAGCTCCAGTATTGATGTCAGGTGCTGGACAGCATGCAGATAGCTTAGTCACATGATTGCTGCCATAGTGGGATCTGTCTGAATCACATAGGTCAACAAAGGGTTGATTAGGTTAACTTGGGGGTTTGAGCCCAGAAGAGTTTTTCCTGCAAGGGACTTGTTAGACATTTGCAATTCACAAACTCCTTGACCAAAGGTAATCTTATCATTTTATTATTTTTATGGCTCTTTCCTTGTCTTGCACCTAGTGGAGATTTGCCAAGGGGGTGGGGTAGGCTGTCACTTGGCCTGCAGTAGAATGTCTGAATGCTTTCTAATGGCTATTCTGAGGCATTCAACTGAACTAAGTATAAGTTCAGTTTCTTTTAGGTTTCTATAGGTACCACCTTTCATTCCCACCTCTTTCTATTTCAAAAATATTCTTATTTGTACCTGAAAACAGGGATGAAAGTCAATCTTCTGTAGCTATTTCCTGCTGTACATGGGGCATAGAGCTGTCCCTACCTATCTAGAGCAAGAGGTGGGGATGAGAGGACATGGAATTAAGTATTTTTAGTATTTGTATCTAAAGTACTGACTTTAAGAATTAATACTACCATAATAAAGGCCATTATAACTGCTGTTATAACATTGTAAGTTTTTGATATCTAGTGAAACGTATTTAGTTACCCCAATGGGTTGATACCAACTACAGAAGTTCAGGCAGTTCTCACTGTGGCACCAGTAAATTCCTGAGTTCATAAGTGAATGTCCACCCCTCACAGCTTGTCTTTTAGCTTCTTTGGGCTATGATAAAAATTTATAGACAGTTATAAGGAGTTTTATTAATAATGATTTTAACAAGGAAGTGCAACTAATTTGACAATGTCTGAAGAAAGAAAAATTGAAAGCATTAGAGACATGTAGTTAGGTTGTAGGATAAACAGAGAATTTAAAACAGGTAAGCATTGGCAAGAGAAAATGGTTCCTTTCTTCCTATATTAGGCCTGATATATCTTTACAATGATTGATATGCTAGAGGTTGAGGCCCATTAACCTTTACTGCAAAGGGAAGTGAGGTTGGCATTTCTCCACTTTTGATGACAGGAGTAGGATGGTGGTGTTGGCCCTCTGACAGGAAAATATTACTTAAAGTTTAACAAAAATAATTAGTAATACTTTAAACAGAAAGTGATTTTGTTACCCATCCTATGTTGGATTAGTAATCCTTGGGCCTAGAAGGAGATTTTAAAGTCTGTCAGCAACTTTGCACAGAAAAAAACTATAACAAATTACAAACCACTGTAGTGAAATTAATTTACCTGGTCTGCAGGCAATACAGGAGGAGGGTGTGGAGTAGATATGGGTTCTGAAGGTTGTTTTTTTACCCCATCCTAGAGCTACTGAATTGACAACTTGAAAATTTAAGTATCAAAATTTTTAAAAGCATGTTATAACACAGGATTATAGTAGTTATTGCAAAAGTTATTTATTTAGCCAAAGTAATAGTTCAAAGATTTTGAAAAACAACCCCACTTTTTGTAACAAAGACAGTTGGGGGGCGGACTAACTGAATTGTCTCTTCCTCCCATCCTTTGTCGTTTAAAGGAGAAAAATTCTTTTGGAAACTGTTAATTAGACATACTTATAGTTTTTAAGTTAATCTTTAAATTTTGAATTAATCTTTAGTAGCTTTTGATTAAGATAAGGTTATATGATTCCAACACGATGACCAGGACCTAAAGGCTAGCACCTATGTTAAATTAAGAAATCAATTTGTGTTCCAGCACCCTAATATTTATCTGGGGATTGTTGAGGTGATGGGGTGAGCCAGTGTCAGGTACTTTAGCACATTTCCAGGTCTCCATAAGTGGCCACCATTTGTAAGCCAAATGTTCTCTCCTTTCTTCAGAAGAGAGTGTACCTGCTTCCCAATGGCTTTTTGACCTGCACAGTAGACAAGGTCCAGGAGGTTTTAGGCCTCTTTGAGGCAACTACACTTTCAGTGCCCCCACAGACTATACCCATAGGCAATGAACACCATCCTCTTAGCAGGTTTATTTCTTACCAGGTCTCTGATGGGCAGTTGGAGTTTTGTCATTAATGATGACTTTGAGCCTCTGGTTCTGCTGCCCTCCATGTTCTCCATGTTGGCACTGTTTCTTTTCTTTTCTTTTTTTTTTTTTTTTAACATTTTGGCTGAAAAAAAGTAAAAGCTTTTTTTAATAGGTTATGTATATGAAACTTTTGATTGCTGCTGTTTGTAAAACCCTTTAGAGTGAACTCATCACATGGATGTGAAATTTGCTCCTATTTATAATTATGAACAG